>CM039507.1:24745153-24932557 GCA_022432975.1 Begonia masoniana
GTCATGAAGATGTGAAAGGAGAGAATAGGTAGGAGGAAGAAGTAGATCGTCAAACAGAGGGGTAGCCGATCGATCGGCAGAGTATTAAGATATAGAGCGTCGACATCGACCAAATTGCGTGGAAGTCGACTCTATAAGTCGGCCCCAAGTGTTATACACTCAGTGAGGTGTCTATGTCGACCAAAATTTTGAGGTGTTTCATGTCTTCAGATTTATATCGTCTGATTTTATGTCTTCTGACGTTACGTCTTCCGATGTTAAGTCATTTGATTTTAGTAGAAGTCAAGTCTTCCGATTTCATGTCTTCCGATTTCATATCGTCTGATTTTATGTCTTCTGACTTTACGTCTTCCAATGTTAAGTCATTGCATGTCTTCTGATTTTATGTCTTCCTATTTTCATGTCTTCCGATTTTCATATCTTTCGATTTTATATCTTCCGACTTTATGTCTTCCGACTTTATGTCTTCCGATGTTAAGTCGTTGGATTTTAGTAGAAGTCAAGTCGTCCGATTTTAGTAGAGGTCAATTCCAGATAATGTAGCAATATTTTTTTCATTTTTTTGAACATTTCTCACTATTTTCAAAGGCTTAAAAACGACTCTAGACTTTCTTTTAGAGTTTTAAAAAAAGTCAACAAATTTTACGTCCAAAATGTGTAAGTCAAACTCAATGTCATGTTAACGTCCCGTGCCGGCCCAGCGGGTCCGGGTCATCACAATTTAGTTAATATATAAAATATATTAATTAATATTTTGTATATTAAATTATTAAATGAAATATTTTTTATAAAAGAGGGTTGGGATTGGAACTCCTTTTGGTCTTTTTTACCTGCGCGGCTGATATGTCTTAAAAAAAAATTATTACACAAGTGTTTTTTATATATATACTGCTTAAAATTGGTAATGAATCAAATAAAAATGTACAATCTGTTAGGGAATGCTATAACATCAAACAGGACATTCGTTTTTATGAAGATAGTTATTATTATTTCTCTTTTGGAGAGAATTTATTACTAATTGATAATTATTGGAGAATGATAGTGATGTTGAGGATGTTGATTACAAAGAATAAAGAAAAAATTATGATTATTCAAATAAAAATAAAGAAGAGTAAAGAGAAGAGGAGTTGCTACAAATATGGAAGAAATCTGGACCGAGAAATTCAAGGGAAGAAAGGGAAAATTTGTTTTGGAATTTTGATTTTTGAATTATGGTAGCAAAACAAAAGGAGATAACATTGACAAAAGAGGATAAAAAAAAGTTTTTGAATTTAAAATTTAAAAGATATGAAGTGAAAAGAGAGGAGTAATTTTGGAAGGTTTTAAAAGGTATAAAACAAGAGAGAAAAATGGAATGCACGAGAGAACAAAAACAGATTCTTTTTTGAAAGACTGACACCAGACATCGTTGCTGCAGCATCATCGCAATATCTCATTGCAGAGAAGATTTTTTGTATTTTTTTAATGATGATTTCTTCTTCTTTCTCTTCTTCTGGTTATTTTATGAGCTAATTCTTTAAGTGGCTAAGATGAAAGAGTACCTAACTGAATAATATCTTATAGAGTGTTGCAATATTAAGTTAAACTTATTTATTATTTTATTCAATGTATGCCACATGAATGAAGATTATGATTTCTATTTTATACGTTGTAAAATAAGAATTGAGACTTATATTGAATTGCATGAATCATTAACTCAAATGACATATGTTAATTCTAAGCATTTTCATATAGATTTGCTTAATTCTTGTAACTATATAAAATAGTGTTTCATTGAAATTCTAATTAATATTTATTTTTCATAAGTCTCAAAGAAAATACGAAAAGAATTAATCAAGTAACTATGTAAAATATTAATTCAAATAAGATTTTCTAAGTCATTTAGCTTGATATTACAACATTCCCTACAACTTTTGTAGAAAAGAGATTATTTATTGGGGTAAATCAATTTGAAGTCATACTTCTCTTATTCGATTCTAAACTATTATTCTCTTTTTCATTCAATCATTATTTTAGTTTCATTACCAATTAATTTTATTCCACATTAATTTAAATTTTGTTATATTTGTTCTCATAGAATCGATAACTTATTTACTACTTGATTGCGATATTATAATTGCCTAATGTACTTTTTGCACAATAGCGGCCGCACAAAGAGAGGGAGAGAGAGGAGTGAATCTCCGTTGTGTAAACTGCCAAAATCGTGTTCTTTGTACTCTGAGCATCAACGTTTGTGAAAGAAAACTTTGAGGGTAAGTCGTTCTCTCTATGTTTTTGTGTTTAAATATTAGAGTTTTTATGTAAGTTAGATTTGACTTGTAGGTAAGTTGTTTGGTCAAATGGAGAGAATAAACGACGAAAGAAGGTGATTTTTGCAACCTTTTATCATTGAAAATAGCCCTAGGGTCAACCGCTGTGGATGGTCGGTCAACACTTCGAGCCCTTTTTTGATGGATATAGAGGGTTTAAGGTGTTGACCTCTTTGAGGGTCGATCGACACCTGAAGTCTAAAGACCCCATTTCCCAGCAAGATATTGTCCGCTCTAGGGATTGGGCCGCAGCCCAATATCCTCCCCTCATGGCTTTGTTTGGCGAGGACTTTCCAGTCGGTCACCCAACCTGGAATTGCTCTCGCCGAAGCACTTTTAACTTCGGAGTTCTTATGGGATCCGTTGCCAATCGTGCTCCAAAACGCGTCTTACTATGTTGGGAGGGTCTCTTTACATATGTTTCATTTCCACATACTTCCCCAAGCGATGTGAGATTGTGATGACCCCCTTTTTACGACCTGTCACCTTCTAGTTCGCCTGCGCGGATGTACCGCCATCCGGGTTCCGGTTCGTGCAGCCATCGTACTCATACTTGCACATTCGGGTCATCACAATCACCCCCCCTCGGGGGCCCAACGTTCTCGTTGGCCACATTTCCGGTTGGGTACAGGCTCTGATACCATTTGTAACAACCCCTTATCCCAACAAGATATTGTCCGCTCTAGGGATTGGGCCGCAGCCCAATATCCTCCCCTTACGGCTTTGTTTGGCGAGAACTTCCCAGAAGGTCACCCAACCTGGAATTGCTCTTGCCAAAGCACTTTTAACTTCGGAGTTCTTATAAGATCCCTTGTCAATTGGGCTCCAAAACACGTCTTGCTATCTTGGGAGGGTCTCTTTACATATGTTTCATTTCCACATACTTCCCCAAGCAATGTGGGATTGTGACGACCCCCTTTTTACGACCCGTCACCTTTCGGTTCGCCCGCGCGGACGTACCGCCATCCGGGTTCCGGTTCGTGCAGCCATCGTACATATACTTACACATCCGGGTCATCACATAAAATATCGACACCTTTGGGTGACGTGTCAACCGCTAGCGTACTTAAGGTCGAAACCTAAGAGTCGATCGCTAGATGGAAGTGTTGACTGGTGGGTCAACCCTTGTCTATAATTGTCAACCAGGTGGTCTGCACCTGTTCAAATAGAAGTGAACAAGTGTCGACCCCTACTTGAAGTGTTGACCTCTAGTGAAACGCAAGAGTTATGAAGTGTTGACCCCTTGACTTGAAGTGTCGACCCCACAACTTATATTTTTGGAAAGTTTTGTCGGCTTGGCAAAGTTCTCAACCATTTATATAGTTCCAGATTAGGTTCTCAGTCTCAGTATATGACAAATCTTTGTCTCCCTTAGTAACTGAGAGGACCAATCTCAATGTCTCCCTTACTGATTAAGAGAGATTTCCTAACTTTGGTTTTTTTTTTTGGCTTGGATGAGTTTGTGAGTTACGAGCCGATATTAGAGGTTGTAGCTCTGACTAGACAGAAGAATAATCATCGTCGAGGTAAGTATTTTTTTACTTTTTGTACTGCATTGTATGGTTTTATGAAAAATTATTTTGGTGAGTTGTCGCCTGTATAAAACATGTCAGGGCCTGGTCGCCAACACGTCTGTTTTATACGTATCACAGTTTTAGACGTTTACAATTGATGCATGATTTTTATTATTATGATATATGTTAGGATTAGACATCCTAATTCTACCTGTAAAGAACGATCGAGAAAATATGAAAAAGAAAAACACACAGATTTACAGTGGTTCACTCTCTTGTGAGAGCTACGTCCACTGGCCGCTGACAGATTTCACTAAGAACAAAAACGAGTTACAATAGTTTTTGCCTCTCACACACACTTAGTTTAATAACCTAAATACATTTTTATATATTAGATGAATTAGGGCTACGAAATAAAAAGGTAAATATGACCAAAATACCTCCAGCACTAGAGTAGGCTCCATAACTCAACAATCTCCCACTTAGAGACTAATCCCATCATCTCTCCATCTGTAGCAACTTCATTTCAATATCTCATCCAAGAAGTCCGATTGAAGTTGCGCACAACTTCAACTTCTCACTCGTCATAGCTTTCATCAACATATCAGCTGGATTCCGACTCCTTAGGATCTTCTCAAATGCTAGTACTCCATCTTTTAAGGCGGATCTGATGAAGTGATAACGCACCCTGTATATGCTTTGTCTTGCCATGATAAACCAGGTTCTTTGCCAAATGGATGACACTTTGGCTATCATAATGCAATATACTCCCATCATAGTTTTGGCCTAACTCGCGTAAGAAAGGTTGCAACCACATCATTTTCTTTTGTGGCTTCTGTCAACGCAATATACTCGGCTTCACAACTAGAAAAAGCGACTATATCTTGAAGTCTCGAAACCCAACTGATTGTGGTGCCACCTAAAGTGTAGACATAACCAAACCTCTCTTACTACTGTCAATATCACCACCGTTATCAGCATCAACATATCCATCTAAACTTAAGTCTGACTTTCAAAAACATAAAATTGAAATCCGAACTTCCCTTCAAGTATCGCAAGATCCACTTTACAACTTCCCAATGTTTCCTTCCTGGATTACTCATAAAGTTGCTAACAACTCCCACTGCACGTACAATGTCTGGTCGTGTTTGAACCATTACGTACATGAGACTACCAACAACGGAGGCATATAGGAATAGTAGCCATGTAGTCCTTCTCTTCATCAGTCGATGGTGACTGATCTTTGGATAGTCTGAAATGACTAACCAATGGTGTAGTGACTAGCTTAGTATCGTGCATCTTGAACCTGCTAAAAAACCTTCTTCACGTACTCTTCTTGTGAGAGTTTGAGAACCTCCTTATCCCTGAAGATCCTTATCCCAAGGATTTACTTTGCAGCACCCAAATCCTTCATTGCAAACTCTTTAGATAACTTCCTCTTCAGCCTGTCAATTCATGCAAGCTTGCTCCAACAATCAACATATCATCAACGTAAAGGAGCAGAATAATATAGGAATTATCAAACATTTTAATGTAGCAGCAGTGATCAGCTTCACATCTCACAAAATTGTTACTCTTCATGAAGCTATCGAACCGTGGAGCCTGTTTCAAGCTATACAAGCTCTTTTGATGCTTACACACAAGCTCCTCTTTATCATTCACCTCGAAATCTTATGGTTGCTGCATGTAGATCTCTTCACCTAAATTGCCTTGAAGAAAAGCAGTTTTCATGTCCATCTGCTGAAGATGAAGGTCTTATTTCACAACTAAACCCAAGACAGTTCTGATCTTCGTCAACTCCACCATTGGTGAGAAGATCTCGATGTAGTCAATACCTTCTTTTTGTTGGCAACCTTTGACAACCAACCTAGCCTTGTACCTCTTGCTCCCATCATGTTCTTCTTTAATTTGGTAAACCCACTTGTTGTGTAGTGCTTTCTTACCCTTTGGAAACTCAACCAATTGCCAAGTTTGATTTGACTTCAACGAGTCTATCTCATCTTTCATAGCTGATTCCCACTTAATCAAATCATCAGACTGTGATGCTTTCTCATAACATCCCGATTCGCCTATGACGGTCAACAGGATGTAATGAAGAGACAGAGACAATCTCTGGAATGGTTTGCTGATTCTAGATGATCTTCTCAGTTTTGTAATCGGCGTTTGCGGATTTACCTCTAGAGCCACATTCCTGTCAACTTCTTCTTCAACAACACCCCGATCTTCTTTGATAGTCGGAGTATTATCAACTAAAAAATCTCTCAAGTTGACCACAGTAGACTTTTTCAATACAGAACTCCTACTGTCAGAAGTCTTACCAATAACATCTTTATAAAGGACATGTTCGTTGAAGATGACGTTCCTGCTGCGAATGATACTTCGATTTTGATTATCCCAGAAAAGATAACCAAACTTTGCGTCACCATAACCAATAAGAAAATACTTCTTAGATTTCGGATCAATCTTGTTTCTATCACAATCATCAATATGAACATATGATAAGCAACCAAACACCTTCAGAAAAGAAAAGTTTACCTTTTTACCGCTCCGGGCTTCTTCTGGAATTTTGAAATCTTTAGGCACAGAGGGCACTCTGTTGATCAGATAGGCTGCAGCGTTGACTGCATCTGCCCAAAAGTTTTTAGGCAGCTCGGTGTGCAATCTCATGCTCCTTGCACGTTCGTTCAATGTTTTGTTCATCCCTTCAGCTACTCTATTCTCTTGAGGTGTTCAAGGCATAGTCTTCTCCATCTTGATCTCATTCACAATACAATACTCTTTGAAATTAGCGTTGAAGTACTCGTCTCCGTTGCCGGACCTCAAACACTTTACCTTCAGATTCATTTCATTCTCAACCAAAGCCTTCCACTTCTTGAAAACACTAAATACATCAGATTTGTTCTTCATGAAGTAGACTCATACCTTTCTTGTTAAATCATCTATGAACGTCACATAGTAGTATGATCTACACGTCAGTGTGCAACAATTTCAGTATTTTCTTCTTCAGCTCCTTCCCAACTTTTAGGAAACTGACACGTTTTTGTTTCCCAAAAATACAGCTTTCACATAGCTGATTCTCGACAGACTTCAGCTCCAGAATCTGACCATTCTTGATAAGAAGCTTCATTCATTTCTCACTCATGTGGCCCAACCTATAATGCCACAAATATGTGTTATTCGAGCTATCAACAACAACAACAACTGTGTCTCTGCATGTAGTAGTCATGTATATAGTTCTTGTTTTGTGACCTTGAGTGACAACCATCACTCTTTTAGTTACCTTCCAATCACCGTTTTTGAAACTGACATTATGACCTTCACTATCAAGCTGTCCAACTGAAATCAGATTACGCATCAACCCTGGCACATGTCTCACTTTACTAATCTTCCAAACAGACTCATTTGCCATCTTCAGTTTGATGTCACCGATGCCCGCAATATCTAGTGGCTCACCATCTGCAATGTAAACTTTTCCATAGTTTCCAGCCACATAATTCTCCATTAATTCTTTGTGTGCAGTGGTGTAAAACGACGCTCCCAAGTCAAAAACCCACGAGTCTATCGGGCTGTCGATTGAAAGTAGCAATGCGTAAGTTATGTTTTTCGTTACTGCATTTGCTCCATCACCTTTGTCATTTCTATTCTTCTTTGGTGCTTTGCAATCCTTTTTCATGTGACCCTGCTTGCCACAATTCTAGCACTCAAGTGTTTGTTGGGACTTGGACTGACCTCTTCAATTCTTTGACTTGGATCTGTTCCTACCTCGGTTTGAATTTCTCTCATTATTTCTACCTTTGTTTTCAGCAATCAGAGCTGAGCCTTTCGATGTTTTGCCAGAATCAATCTTACGAACCTCCTCGGCAAGAATGCGATCTCTCACATCGGTGAATTCTTCGTGCTTCCAACTGAGTTACTAATTGCTGCCCTCATAGGCTCCCAGCTGTTCGGTAGAGATGCCAACAAAATTAAGACACGAACCTCATCCCCAAAATCAATTTCCACAAATAGCAATTGATTCACAATCGTATTGAATTCATTCAGAAGCGCTGCAACAGAAGTACCATCAACCATCTTCAGATTAAAAAGTTTCTTTATCAGAAATACCTTATTATTCACGGAGGGTTTCTTGTACATATCAGACAGAGCCTTTATTAGACTCGCAGTGGTCTTCTCCTTCACCACGTTGTGAGCAATGTTTTTCGCTAGCGTCAGTCGGATAACTCCCAAAACCTGTTTGTCGAGGAGATTCCATTCACTGTCTTCCGTCTTCTCTGGCTTCGCACTCAAGGGAAGATGAAGATTTTTTCCATACAAGTAATCTTCGATTTGCATTCTTTAGAACACGAAATTCGTCCCATCAAATTTTCCAATACCGTGTCTTGTACTATCGTCGTTTGCCATCGTTACAAAAAAACTCCCTTATAAATCAGAATAAATCTCCTAAAATATTCTGAACAATTTTTGATCGATAACTCAGCCCCCGAATTTCAATACCAGAATTTCTAAACAACAACAGTAACAGAAAATTCAAACAAATATTCACACTGAGAATTTCAGAAGGAAACAGCTCATCTCTGCTTTGCGTCTTTGGCCGTGGAGGGTTTTCTACACTTTTTTCTCTCCTTCGAACGAGGTCCCACTTGTTTCTTCTTCTTGACCGCAGCCCTTTGCTCTAAGGCTTCTGTTTTTGCTTCGCTGTTCTTTTCGGCTGACAGTGAAGAGTTTCTCTTCACTTTCTCTATCACGAAACGCTGGTGAGGTTTTTTCTTATTATGCACGACAAAGGCGGCAGGACAGGTTTTGTTTTTTCTTCGCCGGACGGCAGACAACTTGTAGCACCCGGTTCCATTAAACCCAATTTATTTTGTCAAATTAAGATGTGCAAATATGGGTTAGGTTAATGAATGGATATGCAAGGGCATTATGGTAAATTAAAAACTTATTAGTGGATAACCTATTTAAAAAGAATTTATTGAGCTTAGCCGCCACCATTCATTCTTGCTCTCGGTTTTCAGCTCAAACCAGCAGACTTCCCAGGCGATTTCCTTCCCCGAATCCGTTCGACGAGCTAGGTAAGTTTCTACCTCGATTTTTCTGACTTAGTAACTAAGGAAGATTGTATGGGGAAGTGTTAGATATGTATTTTGGGAACTCATCAGGAAAGTGAGTAGATACGGGTTTAGCATAGAATCAGTAATGCTTGGCGATCAGAACTCCCAACTATTCCCTTAGGTTTTCTGAATGCCTTAGAATGAGGTTTAGTACAGGTTGACTTAATGTTCTGTTTATGTTCTAGGTGAGAAAGATCCCGAAGAAGCTCCTAACCGGGCACTCGCCAAGAATCCAGGTAAGTAGAGTTTGTTTGTGCCTTTGGGGCTACATCACAAAACAGTAGGTTTATGTATGTTTTGTATGTTTATTTTCCAGTTGTCATGCATCATGTTTTTGAAAGATTACGAAAATGAATTTACATGAAACGCATGGTAAGTATGAGCAGGATGATCAGAACAACTGTTAAGGGGGATTAATCCGCCCCTTAACTGAGAACAGAGGATTGAGGTTTTGGGAAAAGTGATCCACTTCCCAATCCTACAGGGGGATCAGACCAGTTAACTGTTAAGGGAATTAATCCGCCCCTTAATTGAGATCAGAGGATGTATGCTTTGGGGAATGACTGATCCACTTTCCCATCGTACAGAGGGATCAACAGAGAACGAATTTGAATACAACTGAGATGAGAAAGTAGAGACCGCATGTTTAGGGAAATTATTGCTTCATTGATCCATTTCATATATCGCTCTACTTGCTTAGCATTAGGCTAATAGATGAGTTTTGTGATGTAGGTGAAGAAGTTACAGAAGGTATGTTTACCGACCAACATGAGGAATAGGCTGGTTGGAGGAGCATTTTCAGGCATCGGTTTGGTCATTTGTTGAGGCGGTTTAATCCATGGCTGCAGGTGTTGAGTTGAGGGTAACTAGTTCAGTATAGATGTTTTACTGAAAATTTTATGACAATAGTGGTTTCAAAGCTTTGAAAACATTTTTGAGAATCTTCTGATATTGGTATTCTGTTGGATTTTGAAAACATTGTTTTTACTGAATTTGGGAAGGGCAGTGATTTGGTTTGTTTCTGGATGTTTAGTTTTGTCGTTTTGCCTATCGGAAGGTGCCTTCAGTAAAGTCGTTGGATGAGAGAGAGAACATCCGGCTGACGTCATCGGCAGGTGCAAGTCGCAAAACCTGTAGTTTTGCTATCGGCAGATGTAGCGTATATTTTAATCTTATCGGAAGGAGTCGTAATGACGTTGTCGGTGGATGTCGCGTGCTTGTCTATCGGCAGATGGAAATCTATCGGTAGATGAAGTTATGTTGACTCCATCGGCAGATGAAGTTATGTTGACTTCATCGGCAGATGAAGTTATGTTGACTTCATCGGCAGATGTAGTTGGGTTGGCTTGTCGGTAGATGGTGGTGCGTTGTTTGTACACGTCATCGGTAGAAACCTCCTAATTCCTATTTCTGCTTCCTCCTTTGACTTTGTCGTCGGCAGATGTGTTCGACTTCGGCAACTTCACGGGCATTCCGCGTTTATTTTTTTTTTTTTTTTAGCTTTACGTCTTTTAGCCAATTACTCTTAACACTTCCAACAGTCATTTTAAAATGTTTTCACCGGTCACTTAGCTTCATTGATGTCCAATTGATTTTCCGCTGCAAGTTTTAAAATATATTTAGTTTTAGAAAAAGTCAAATTTTGGCTGTCGAGTGAAATTTTAAATTTTGCATCAAGACGTCATGGTTCGGTTCAGCGTTATGAGTAGCAAACCGGGTTCAGATAACTCGGGGCGTTACACAACTTCTATTCTCCTCCTCAGCGGCGGACGCGGTCAGTGAGGCGTGGTCTGCGCAGTCGGCGGCAGCGCTTTACGGACGGTGGCTAGCTTCTTGGGGCTACACTGTTCTTCTTCTTCGCTGTTGAAGAAGAACAGAAAAAAAGGCTTTCCCTATTTTTTTTTATTTCCTTTTTCTTTTTTCCCAATATTTACAATTTCACCCAAAAAATTGCAAACTCGAAAATTCGTTCGATACCTTCAAAAAATAAAAACTTGATTTTCGAAAACCTTCAACCTAAAGCTCTGATACCAGTTGTTAGGATTAGACGCACTAATCCAACCTGTAAAGAACGATCGATAAAGTACAAAAAAAAAACACACAGATTTATAGTGATTTACTCTCTTGTGAGAAATACATCCACTGGCCGCTGAAAGATTTCACTAAGAACAAAAATGAGTTACAATAGTTTTTGCCTCTCACATTCACACTCACACTCACACTTACTTCAATAACCAAAATACGTGTTTATATATTAGACGAATTAAGACTACAAAATAACAAGGTAAATATGACCAAAATACCCCCAGCACTATAGTAGGCTCCATAACTCAACAATATATATCTTGTGAATATGAATCCTCGTGATACTTTGGAAGGTTTTAGTGTCAAAGTACCAGGAGGATATCTAGTAAACCTTCTGCTACGTGAAAGTTGTTTTTTTGTACGTTACGAAAATGGGTAATAGGACGGTGATGACACGTTCTTTGGATTTCCAATCTCTAACCGGAGTGGGTATATTTGAGTTTTACATTTGTATGGGTGGTGTAACTGTGTAGTTTTCGGATCGCCAACCACCCATGTGACGTGGTTGGACCTTCGGGTTGCTGTCACCTTTATTATTCTTTAAGACTCACGAGGTGCTACATGGTTTTTAGATCGCCACTTTTCTGTGATAGTGTGTCAGAGAGGTCATTGAGTGACCCTTCTTTTTCACTGAGATAATTTTTTTATTAAAAAAATACGATGATGACTTATTTTTGTATAATCGTCTATGTATACGATAATGTTTGACTTATTGTCTCATCGATGGCTCGTGGAATCTGTTTCTAATAAAATAATGAAAACAAATTTTCTAGATAGATATTTGAAAGCCATTATGACTTGCTCATGTTTTGGAAATGAAAATTAAAAATTTTACATGCATTGCATTTAATATAAGTTGTCTATTGAGTTAGTTCCTCATCCCAATGACCTCCTCTCTTTCTAGAAAAGAACAAGAACAGCAAGTACCCAGAGCTAAGAAACATTCTCCTTTTATTTATTTCTTATTGAATGTTTTATTAATTTCCTGGTGAGGACTTATCATGTATTTTCTATATAAGATTAATTGTTTGTATCTAGATGTTTAGATAATATTCTACTATTGTTTAAATTTTGCATCATCATATCTAAAGTCATTGTGTGGATCTATAAACTTTAATTTATGTTCAAGTTTTTCATTGGGAATTAAGTATTGGGCTAGGCGATCGGGTCCTTTTCGAGGATCGAATCATCTGATCTGACGTTCTATTAGGCCTGCCTCCGGGTCGTGACACATTTAATCTCTTGAACTTGAAGGAAGTCAAGATACGAGTATTTGAACTGTTTTTGAACAAGTAACTCACTCAATTTAAGATCGCTAGCAGCTTGAAATTTATTGTGATACAATTTATTTGGCACGTGTCACCACTGCAAATGACACGTGTTAATTATAAAAAATCATTTAACGTAACGGATCGATTTTCTCATGGTTTTAACTCATAGGCGTCAGTTGCTAAAAAAAAGTTTAAGAACTTAGTCATCAAATACTCTCAAATTTGGAAGGTTATAAGCATTTTACTCTAACTAACATTAATCCGTCTATTTTTATTTTGCAAACAAAAAAAAGTAAAATGAAAAATCATAGTTGGCTTTTTTCCAACTGTAATAATAGTTCATAGTAGGATAATTATCAATTTAAATTTTGTATTTTGGAAGTAACGTTAACTTATATTCTTGATGTGCCTACGAACCTGAATTGTTAAGCACAGACCAAAGTATGTATTTTGACTATTTTATTTACTAATTGGTTTGTGAATTTTGTAGGAAAAATGTTTACTTAAAGCTTGGAATTTTAAAGAGGGAATTTGTCTTCCCTTCATCAATTGTGTAACCAAGCTAATTGCATAATTTTTAGTTTAACTTTAATTTGGCAAACAATGGCCTTTAATGTAATTTGGACAAACATTTAGTCCTTATATTTAGTCATGCATAATTAGGCATTTAGAAGTAGATTGTGTGGTTAGGATTAGTTGGTGGCATAGGTGTTTGGTAAATCCATTAGCCATAAGAGCCACAAGCCGAAGAGCAATTAAAAAGGAGATTGGGTCATACATCATCAATTAGCCCATGAGAAGTTCAAGGGTCCATAAGAAGGAAGCCCATATGCTTAAGGAAAGGGGGTGGGCGAAAGAAAGCTCGGCCCACTCAATTTTCCAAAGCAGCCTAGCCCATTTGACTTCAACCTACTCCTCACCTTCACGAAGAAGCCCAGCGAGCATTCAGCAACCGAGAAGCGATCTTCAGTCGATCGCACAGCGAGCGACCACGAGCTTCAGAAATCGACGGTGATCACTCCGCGAGCGCACAGATTGCCCACCTGGACGAGCTGGCCAGTCGAAGCCCTTCCTTGCTCCAAGCAAGCAGCCTCATCAGCTTTGAGTTCCCATTTCGCGAATGCCTGGCAGAAGCCTTCCAATGGCTATTTTCTTCTCTCGGCATTTCCAACCCTTGCCACCTTAGGTATTTCAGCATCGCTTTTAGTGTTTGTACGCAATTCTTTTGATTAATACAAACCTATTTTGCTCTCTCTGAAAATCCAAAAGAATTTCTGGTTGCCGTCAAGGTAAGCCACGGCCCTGCCGTGAGTAGTGTACCTCCATTGATCATCAGTCTTACGGTGGCTGTGATCTCTTAGTTTCCCTCCCTCTCTGTTATCGGAGTTTAAAAGGCTGAGGATGATAGCCGGGCCCAGCAGCTGTTGCCTTTCCACGGGAAGGCATGCTCCGAGAAGCATAACATGAGATAGCTTCTCGGTCAGCCAAGGGTTTTTCCACATTCCATTTCTCCTCCGCTGCATTTGTCATTACCTTTTTAACTTGTTCTGTTTTTGCTCCCCCATTTTTCTGTCAATTCTGTATTTTATTTTTCAACAATTCAAGTAATATTATCAACCACCAGCAATTTAAATTTTGAAATTAAATAATCAGTGAATTTTAACCTTTTCAAACCTCTCTCTCTCTGTCGCCAAAGCCGTTAGAAGATTACTTTGAAGCTAACCTTTTGTCTTTCTTAGAAATCAAAGCCTAAATATTTTCAAGCAAAACGAAGCACAAATATTGTCAGATTTGATAGTTTTTTTCTAGGTTTTATGAACTAGAATTCTGAGACCTGAGATCTATGATGGCTTTATCATATTTCATTTGAATGCTGATTTTTAGATATGAAATGACATTAGATCTATCGAATTTTGTGTTTAACTGTTTGGAATTTGAGATTTTCCATTGTTGTCAATGAGCTAAACAGAGAATTTGGCCCATAGTTGTTGGTATTTACTTGTAAAATAATCACTTCTGTGCGTTCTGATCAAAAGTAAACTCTAAACTTCATAGATGCAAGCACAATATTGTTAATAATTTAGAAATTTTCATAGTAAATGTTAGAAATCGAACGGTAACAAAAAAAAGAAAATACGAATGTGGGACACCAAATATACGTGAACAAATCCTTTCGGAAAAAAAATTATGAGTAAAGTAACAAACCAATATTAGAAAATTTAGATACAAACACGAGTTTTGCAATTTTAGCTTACATAAATTTATAGATAAAACAAAATCTTAAATAAGATTTATAATGGAGGACCACTAGCCAGATCCAAATAAAATTCGAGTCATACCAGACTCTAACAATCTCTACCTTAACATAAATTCCGCAAAGCAGATTCAAAATGTAGTCTCATTAGCCCGACTTAAAAGGAATTAAAAAATTCTAAATTCTGACAATCTTTACCTAGAAACAAATTCTGACGCAAGACACGAATTTTCAAATCTTTATCTTTCACAACCTTAAAGAAGATCTACAATGCGGGTTTACCAGGCCTTCTCAAAGAAATATACATATCACTAAACTATAAAAGTCTTAAAAGATAAATTTAGCAACTGCAGCTGACTAGATTTGATAAACATTTAAACCATGATGATGACATGTTTAAATCTCACAAAGCGTCATCTAAATTTAAGCGTGCATATCTTACACATTGATCTGCCATATCAAATATGCTCTTCAAACCTTTAACAATTTCACTATCGTTATTCTCCTATAACGATTCAAATCACGAATCAAAAGTAGAATATATAGTTCAAAGATCTCATTAGTGCAAAACACAACTTTCACTTGATCTCAAAATCATTAACTTCAACAAAATATCAGCTTTCGAAAATTGAAGCGCAAAATCACATGTATCTCATGATCTCAAAAGAAATTAAAAAAATTTAGATATTACTTTGATAACAAATTAATTGCAAATAAAATCCAAAATCCACCCAACATTTACAAATCTCCCCAATCTCGAACAATTAAAGTTTTGATTTTCAACCAAAATTGGATCAAAGTTTGAATTTTTAGCCTAAACTAATCCCAAAAATTTCATATATTCTTGGAAATATCATAACTTTTCTAGCAACACTCTTGCACGCAAAACCAAATTACGTACTTGAAATTGACGTGAAAAAATCAAAACTTTGGAAACAAAATTCTGCTCAAAATTGCTAAGGTTGATTTGATGAGTTTCTTCTCCATGGAAAGATGACCGGCAGAAGAAGAGCACTATCAGGAGATGTCGGATAGTCAGGGAGTGACGTTGTTCCTCAATGGGCGAATGGTGGGTGGGTTGATCAAGAACCATCAGTAGTGCTATTTTTGTATGGCATAGAATAACTAGTGTTCACGAAGAAAACGAATAACAGGAGGAAAATTTTTTTTATTTTATTTTATTTTTCCAAAAATCGTAATTTTCTCAGAAAATTACGAAAACCTTATTTGATGTGGAATAGTCAAAGAAAACTGATATTTCAACAATTTTTGAAATTTGAATTCTATAATCTTTCTCCCAACCACGCTAATAATACCGGTTGTTAGAAATGAAATGATAATCAGAAACAAGAAAACAAATGTGGGAAACCAGATCTCGTGGCAAACACTTTTTGGGAAAAACCCATGAGTAGAGTAACAAATAACTATTTGAAGTTCGAGATACAATTTTGAGTTTTGTGACTCTAACTTATAAGAATTTAAATAAAAAATAAAATTCTAAATGAGATTTACACTGGAATCTGCCGATCTATTTCAAAAAGAATTTGGTTAACACATAACTCTATTAGTAAATGTAAACAAAACAAAGTTCACTATATAAGAGCAAAAGTGTAGCAACTGGCATGTGGCTTTATTTTATAGAATTAAGTGATTTTGATTGGTTGCTTAAATAGGTTAAAGTTTGTTAGTCAATGGCATAAGTGTAATTTGTGAAGCACGTGATATAAATGGAGGGTTTAGTGAAGGATAGCCGCCACTGTTTCATTACTTTCCTTTTTCAGTTCAGCCGACTCTTCTGGCGATTCTTCTCTCCGAATATTCTTCAACTTAGGTTTGAGCAAAACTCCAAAGTAGTAGTTGGCAACCAAGCTTTTCCAGGAAGCCAGGTAAGTAGAGTATGTGTGTGCCTTCGGGCCTACATCACGAAACAGTAGGATTTATGCTTGGTTTGTATGTTTTCAGTATGTCATGCATTATGTTTATGAAAGCACACGAAAAAGAATTTACATGTAATGGCATGGTAAGACATGAGTAGTCTAAATCAGTCAAACTATTAAGGGAACTAATCTGCCCCTTAATCGAGTAGAGGATGTAGACTTTGGACAAGTTGATCCACTTTCCATCGAACAGAAGGATCAGATCAGCTATTAAGGGAACTAATCCGCCCCTTAATCGAGTAGAGGATGCAGACTTTGGAAAACTTGATCCACTTCCCATTGTATAGAGGGATCAACAGAGAACAGATATAACTGAGTTGTGAAAGTAGAAACTGCATAAATGAGTTTTATGATTCAGCATTTCATTTCATTGTGCTCTACTTATTTAGCATTAGACTAATAGATGAGTTTTATGATGTTGGTACTGGGGTTACAACAGGTAATTTCTCTGAGATTATAGAAGGATAGGTGAAGTTGATGGAGCACATCTATGCCGCGGTTTGGTGCACTAATGAGGCAGTTCACCTAATGTCAGTATGAGAAGTCTAAATGGATAGATATTTTGTCGAATTGTGCTGAGAATTTTTATGACAGTGGTTGTTTTAATATTTCTGTTATGCTTTTTTTAGTTACTCTGATAGTCATACATTGTTGATTTTAACTGTGGTTCTTACTGGATTTCGAGCATTTCATGGAGTCAAGTTGTTTTGAATGATTACAGTAAATTTTATAAGTTCTTTTAGTAGTCAGAGTTGTTTATTTGTTTAGAGTGTAATGGTTAATGTGTTGTGATGTAATACCCGGTCCTGTTAAACCGTTTCTCTATTCTTTTTTTAAAAACTAATGACAATATAAAAGGTAGGGTTAGTGGATGACTAGGCAAGGGTATAAGGGTAATTAGAAATCTAAAGGTGGATAACGTATTTAAGGAAACTATTATTGAAGTAGCCGCCACTGTTTTATTCCATTTCCTCCCCATTCTCAGCTCCTCAGCCTAGCAGAGCACGATAGGAGACCCCCCTTCGACCTTCTCCAGCGACTTCTTCCGAACTTGGTGAGTTTTGCCTCTATTTCTAGCTACATTGTATCTATTGTTGGTGGGAGAGATGATATTGAGGTTTTGGAGAATACAGTAAGTGAGGGTTAGTTCGGTTTAAGTCGAAATCGAGAATGCACAATGACTAGAGTTTCCCTTAGATTTATAGTGGTCTAGAATGAAGATTAGAGGAAATTTAATATATGCTCTGTCTACGGTTTTAGGTTGAGCAATACCCGAAGTGGTTAGCTACCCAGACAATTCCAGGAGATCCAAGTAAGTAATGTTTGCTTGTGCCTTCGGGCCTACATCACAAAACGTTAGGTTTGTATTTACTTGGATATGTTTGTATGCTATGCATCATGTTTTCAAAATGTATACGAAAATGAATTTGAATACATATTGGTATGGAGAGGATTGAATGTGATGAAACAGCAAAGTGAATCAGATTTACTGTTAAGGGAATTAATCCGCCCCTTAACGAGACAGTGGATATCTACTTTGGAAGAGCTGATCCAACTTCCAATTTCACAGGGGGATCTGAACATGTGAATCATATTTACTGTTAAGGGAATTAATCCGCCCCTTAATGAGTCAGTGGATACATACTTTGGGAGAGTTGATCCGACTCCCAATTTCACAGGGGGATCTGAATTAGAAACGATGAATGAGCAACTGAGAGGAGAAAGTAGAAATTGCATGATTAGGAGTTTACGTTTCAGTAATTCATTTCATTTTGCATTAC
This sequence comes from Begonia masoniana, assembly GCA_022432975.1. NCBI lineage: Eukaryota > Viridiplantae > Streptophyta > Magnoliopsida > Cucurbitales > Begoniaceae > Begonia > Begonia masoniana. Next base: position 24,763,416 of record CM039507.1, read on the forward strand.
TTACTTAGCATTAGGCTAATAGATGAGTTTTGTGATGTAGGTGAAGAAGTGACAGCAGGTGTGTTTACTGAGTTCACTGAGGACTAGTCGGGTTGGAGGAGTACACTTATTCAATGTTCTGGCAGCTGACGGGGCAGTTTAACTGATGTCTGTCAGTGTGGAGGACTAGTAATCAAGGATTCAGTCTGAGTATGTTGAGTTCTCATGACAGTAGGAATTTTAGCATTTTGAATACGTTTTGAAATTTACTGATTTTAGCAGTCTGTTGAGTTTTAAATGTTGGTTTTTATTGGATTTGATTAATGCTATGGCTTGAGTCGTTCCTGAATGGTCTTTGGGAAGTAAGTAAATTCTTTTCTGTGGATAGTGTTGTGTTTCTTTTCTACCGGATGATGTCGAGTGTTTTGTTGTCGGATGATATAGGTGTTTTTTTTTGTCGTCTAGTGGCCCGATGAGAGGATCATCCGGCTGACGTCACCGGTAGATGTGAGGTAAAGTCGATCGGATGAGAGAGATCATCCAGCTGACGTCACCGGTAGATGAAGGATATGTTCTGTCGCTTAGTGACCGGATGACAAATTTTATGTTTTGTCGTTTAGTGACCGGATGACAAATTTTATGTTTTGTCGTTTAGTGACCGGATGACAAATTTTATGTTTTGTCGTTTAGTGACCGGATGACAAATTTTATGTTTTGTCGTTTAGTGACCGGATGACAAATTTTATGTTTTGTCGTTTAGTGACCGGATGACAAATTTTATGTTTTGTCGTTTAGTGACCGGATGACAAATTTTATGTTTTGTCGTTTAGTGACCGGATGACAAATTTTATGTTTTGTCGTTTAGTGACCGGATGACAAATTTTATGTTTTGTCGTTTAGTGACCGGATGACAAATTTTATGTTTTGTCGTTTAGTGACCGGATGACAAATTTTATGTTTTGTCGTTTAGTGACCGGATGACAAATTTTATGTTTTGTCGTTTAGTGACCGGATGACAAATTTTATGTTTTGTCGTTTAGTGACCGGATGACAAATTTTATGTTTTGTCGTTTAGTGACCGGATGACAAATTTTATGTTTTGTCGTTTAGTGACCGGATGACAAATTTTATGTTTTGTCGTTTAGTGACCGGATGACAAATTTTATGTTTTGTCGTTTAGTGACCGGATGACAAATTTTATGTTTTGTCGTTTAGTGACCGGATGACAAATTTTATGTTTTGTCGTTTAGTGACCGGATGACAAATTTTATGTTTTGTCGTTTAGTGACCGGATGACAAATTTTATGTTTTGTCGTTTAGTGACCGGATGACAAATTTTATGTTTTGTCGTTTAGTGACCGGATGACAAATTTTATGTTTTGTCGTTTAGTGACCGGATGACAAATTTTATGTTTTGTCGTTTAGTGACCGGATGACAAATTTTATGTTTTGTCGTTTAGTGACCGGATGACAAATTTTATGTTTTGTCGTTTAGTGACCGGATGACAAATTTTATGTTTTGTCGTTTAGTGACCGGATGACAAATTTTATGTTTTGTCGTTTAGTGACCGGATGACAAATTTTATGTTTTGTCGTTTAGTGACCGGATGACAAATTTTATGTTTTGTCGTTTAGTGACCGGATGACAAATTTTATGTTTTGTCGTTTAGTGACCGGATGACAAATTTTATGTTTTGTCGTTTAGTGACCGGATGACAAATTTTATGTTTTGTCGTTTAGTGACCGGATGACAAATTTTATGTTTTGTCGTTTAGTGACCGGATGACAAATTTTATGTTTTGTCGTTTAGTGACCGGATGACAAATTTTATGTTTTGTCGTTTAGTGACCGGATGACAAATTTTATGTTTTGTCGTTTAGTGACCGGATGACAAATTTTATGTTTTGTCGTTTAGTGACCGGATGACAAATTTTATGTTTTGTCGTTTAGTGACCGGATGACAAATTTTATGTTTTGTCGTTTAGTGACCGGATGACAAATTTTATGTTTTGTCGTTTAGTGACCGGATGACAAATTTTATGTTTTGTCGTTTAGTGACCGGATGACAAATTTTATGTTTTGTCGTTTAGTGACCGGATGACAAATTTTATGTTTTGTCGTTTAGTGACCGGACTTTGTTCGGCGGTCGATGGAATTGACTTTTGAAATCTTTAAATTATTTTACGAGTTAAACTTTTGCTTCTCAACTGATTGATTCTTAATACTGCCAACGATTATTTTAACATGGCTTTGTTTAATTTTACTTTTGTTTAAACGATTTCCGCTGCAAGTTTTCATGTTTTGTCAAATTTCAAATTCTGAAATTTTCAACGAAATTTTATATTTGGCCCAAGTGTTTCTTAGTAATATTCGGGGTTTCGAGTAACAAACCGGGTTCAGGGAATCGGGGTGTTACAGTGTGGTATCAGAGACATTCAGTTAAACCGTTCAAAAGATTACTCGTCAGTGCCGATCGTTGCATGGGAGTACTCCAACAACTGTAAGTGTTTATGTTAGCCTTAGTAATTAGATGTTTATAAAATAGTTAACCCTGCGCAGGAATATAGCAAAATGTCTCGACGACCAGGAAGGCCAAGAGTGCAGAGAGAAACACGAACTCCGGGAAGCGCAGAGGATTCTAGTGTAATCGGACAGTTGACAGATCTAGTGCGACAGCAGGCAGAATTAATGCGCCAACAATCCGATCAACTAGGAGTACTGCTGAACCGAGAGGTACAAGGAAGTGCCAACTCGGGTTCTAGCAACGAGCATTCCGGGGATAGATTCTGGAGACTAAGACCACCCACGTTTGATGGTCAGTCATCTGATCCTGTTGTGGCTGAAGGGTGGCTTAGGAAGATAGAGAGCATGTTTAGGTGCGCCAGCATTGGAGAAGGAGATAAGGTCACGTTAGCAACATTTCACTTGGCTGGCGAAGCTCAACTCTGGTGGGAAACAGTTGAAACCACCACTGACATTCTGACTATGACTTGGTCACAGTTTAAGGACATCTTCTATGAGAAATATTTTAACAGCACGGTCCAAACCGCAAAGAAGTTGGAATTTCTGAATTTGAAGCAGACAGGGTCGGTGGCTGAGTACAGTAGGCAATTTGAGTCCTTGTCCAGGTTTGCTGGACACTTTGCTCATAAGGACGAGGATAAGGTGTTCAAATTTGTGCATGGACTGAAGCCGGAGATTTATCGGGGAGTCAAATTCTGTGGCATTAAAGGTTTAACGTTCAGCGAAGTTGCGTCCACTGCTCTGGAAGTGGAAGAGGCTGAAAGGAAGTGTGCTGGACTAAAGGAGACCCCGCAAAGGTTTAACCAGCCACACCAGTAAAGGGGAACAAAGAGGCCAAATGAGGGCCAAAATAGCCAAGGAGCAGGGGGAAGGGTGCAAAATGTCAGGAAATTTCCCCAGTGTCCAAAGTGCCTGAAGAACCACCCGGGAGAATGTAGACTGGGCTTGGGAAAGTGCTTCAACTGTGAGGAAGTTGGACATACGTTCAAAGAGTGTTCGAAGCCTAGAGTCACCAGATGCTATAATTGTAACAAAGTCGGCCATATTAGCAGAGACTGTCTAGTTCCTAAGAGTGGTCCTACTATGATTAAACCAAGAATATTCTCCATGACGGAGTCGGGTGAAGAACAGCCTGTCGTAGTGTCAGGTACTATATTGATCAACTCTGTGCCTGCTTTTACTTTGATAGATTCTGGTGCAACGCATTCGTTTATAGCATCTACATTTGCTGCTAAATTAGATGTACCGTTTACCCCTTCCATGCATGTGTTTAATGTTACCTTACCCTCTGGTGAGCGCATGCACTCTAACCGAGTGATGCTTGACAGAGATGTGTTAGTAGGAAGTGTGAGTCTACCTGCTGATCTCATCATTATAGATATAATGGGATTTGATGTAATTCTAGGAATGGATTGGCTATTTAAGCATTATGCCACGATTGATTGTAGGACTGGAATAGTTAGTTTCCAACCCCCTGGTAGTTTGAGGCATACCTTTCAAGCCTCAGAGAAGAGTAAGGAAATGACTGTAATGACTTCTATCAATTGTAGACCCTCCCAGTGTAGAGAGTATTTGTGCTTCTTAGCTAGTGCTTTAGACATACAACTAGTGGAGAAATCAAGTCCCAAAAATGTCTTAGTTGTCCAAGACTTCCCTGAAGTATTCTTAGATGACCTTCCAGGCTTGCCACCAGATAGAGAAATCGAATTTGTTGTGGATGTTTACCCCGGAGCCGAGCCTGTGTCTAAAAATCTATATAGACTAGCACCAACAGAACTCAAAGAGTTAAGAAACAATTGGAGGATCTGTTGGAGAAAGGGTTCATACGCCCTAGCTTTTCACCATGGGGTGCACCGGTCCTCTTTGTCAAGAAGAAAGATGGATCTATGCGCATGTGCATTGATTATAGAGAATTGAATAAGTTAACTGTTAAGAATAAATACCCTCTGCCGAGAATTGATGACTTATTTGACCAGCTTAGGGGTGCAAGAGTTTTCTCTAAGATTGACCTTAGATCCGGTTATTATCAGCTGAAGGTTAAATCTGAGGATATCCCAAAGACTGCCTTTCGCACGAGGTATGGACATTATGAGTTTTTGGTTATGTCTTTTGGTCTGACAAATGCACCAGCAGCCTTCATGGATCTCATGAATAGGGTGTTTCACGAGTATTTGGACAAGTTTGTCATTGTATTCATAGATGACATTCTAATCTATTCTAGTACTAAAGATGAGCATGCAAAACATTTGGGTTTAGTGTTAGAAGTACTGAGAAGGCACCAACTTTATGCCAAGTTTTCCAAGTGTGAATTTTGGTTGGACCAAGTTTACTTTTTAGGACATGTCATCTCTGGAGATGGCATATCTGTGGATCCAGCTAAGGTCCAGGCAGTTAAGGAATGGCCTCAACAGAGGAATGCTACGGATGTCAGAAGTTTCCTTGGATTGGCTGGGTATTACAAGAAATTTATCGAAGGATTCTCAAAGATTGCAACATCCCTTACCCGATTAACTAGGAAGAACGTAAAATATGTGTGGACTGAGGATTACGAGCATAGTTTCCAAACTTTGAAGCAGAAGCTGACCAATGCTCCAATTCTGACCCTCCTTGTCGAGAATGGTAAGTTTAGCATTTATTGTGATGCTTCCAAGATCGGTCTAGGTTGTGTGTTAATGCAGGATGGTAAAGTGATAGCTTATGCCTCTAGACAGTTGAAGGTCCATGAGAAAAATTACCCTACACATGACTTAGAATTAGCTGCAGTGGTATTCACACTTAAGATTTGGAGGCATTACCTGTATGGACAATCTTGTGAGATATTTTCAGATCATAAGAGCCTGAAATACATTTTCACGCAAAAGGAACTGAATATGAGGCAGCGTAGATGGTTAGAATTTGTCAAAGATTATGATTTCGAGATTAAGTACCACCCCGGCAAGGCGAATGTAGTGGCTGATGCTTTGAGTAGAGTGACTCCTTCAGTCTCTGCATTGATTTTAGATATACCAATAGCCTTAGAGACCGAATTCCACAGATTTAACATGGAAGCCGTGTCTAGTGTGTCAGCCATGCTTTCGACCATATCTTTAAGGCCTACCATTTTGGAGAGAATAAAGGAAGTTCAAATGAATGACCCTGAATGCAACGAATATAAGTTGAGCATGGATTCTACTGGCAAGTTTGATTTCAACTGCTCAGCCGATGGAATTTTCAAGTTTCGAAATAGATGGTTTGTTCCGGCTGATACTGAACTTAGAAAGGAAATCTTATCTGAGGCACATTCCTCCAGGCTCTCTGTTCATCCTGGAAGTACAAAGATGTACAGAGATCTCAAATAACATTATTGGTGGCCAGGTATGAAGAGAAGTGTGGCGGAGTATGTGGAGACATGTCTGATCTGCCAGCAAGTCAAAGCTGAACATCAGAGGCCTGCTGGAACATTGCAACCCTTACCAGTTCCCGAATGGAAATGGGAACAAATAGCTATGGATTTTGTTATGGGATTACCTAGAACAGCAAAGGGACATGATGCAATCTGGGTAATAGTCGATCGTTTAACCAAATCTGCTCACTTTCTGCCAATAAAGGTAACATACTCGATGGATCAACTGGCAGAGTTGTATGTGCACGAAGTGGTTAGACTGCATGGAGTTCCAAGCACCATAGTTTCAGACCGAGACTCCAGATTTACATCCAAGTTCTGGAAAAGTTTGCACAAGGCTATGGGAACACAGCTTAGTTTTAGCACAGCCTTTCATCCTCAAACTGATGGACAATCCGAGAGGACTATCCAAACCTTGGAGGATATGCTCCGAGCATGTGTATTGGATTTTCAAGGATCTTGGAGTGGATACTTACCATTGGTCGAGTTCTCTTACAATAACAGCTTCCAAGCAACAATAGGCATGGCACCATACGAAGCATTATATGGACGAAAGTGCAGATCTCCATTATATTGGGATGAAGTTGGAGAAGCACGGTTGATTGGTCCTGATATTGTGCAGCAGACAGTGGAGAAGATTGCTCTTATCCGACAAAGAATCTTAACAGCTCAGAGTCGGCAGAAAAGCTACGCAGACAAAAGACGAAGAGAATTAGAGTTTGATGTAGGTGATGAGGTTTTCCTTAAAGTGTCACCTTTCAAAGGAGTTGTGAGTTTTGGGAAAAGAGGCAAGTTGAACCCCAGGTATATTGGACCTTTCCAAATCGTGAAGAGAATTGGGAGGTCAGCATATCAACTTCTGCTACCAGCCTCTCTGGAGGGAATTCATAATGTGTTTCATGTTTCCATGCTGAAGAAATGTGTTAGAGATCCTTCACAGATTATGGAACAGCAGAGCATTGAGGCCCTTCCTACTCTTGCATATGTGGAGAAACCAGTAAGGATCTTGGACTATGCAGTGAAGGTATTGCGCAACAAAGAAATTCCACTAGTGAAAGTCTTATGGCACAATCAGAACATAGAGGAGACAACTTGGGAGCGTCAGCAAGACATGATGGACCAACATCCAGAATTATTCAGGTACTGAATTTTGAGGACAAAATTCTTTTAAGGAGGGTAGATTGTAATACCCGGTCCTGTTAAACCGTTTCTCTATTCTTTTTTTAAAAACTAATGACAATATAAAAGGTAGGGTTAGTGGATGACCAGGCAAGGGTATAAGGGTAATTAGAAATCTAAAGGTGGATAACGTATTTAAGGAAACTATTATTGAAGTAGCCGCCACTGTTTTATTCCATTTCCTCCCCATTCTCAGCTCCTCAGCCTAGCAGAGCACGATAGGAGACCCCCCTTCGACCTTCTCCAGCGACTTCTTCCGAACTTGGTGAGTTTTGCCTCTATTTCTAGCTACATTGTATCTATTGTTGGTGGGAGGGATGATATTGAGGTTTTGGAGAATACAGTAAGTGAGGGTTAGTTCGGTTTAAGTCGAAATCGAGAATGCACAATGACTAGAGTTTCCCTTAGATTTATAGTGGTCTAGAATGAAGATTAGAGGAAATTTAATATATGCTCTGTCTACGGTTTTAGGTTGAGCAATACCCGAAGTGGTTAGCTACCCAGACAATTCCAGGAGATCCAAGTAAGTAATGTTTGCTTGTGCCTTCGGGCCTACATCACAAAACGTTAGGTTTGTATTTACTTGGATATGTTTGTATGCTATGCATCATGTTTTCAAAATGTATACGAAAATGAATTTGAATACACATTGGTATGGAGAGGATTGAATGTGATGAAACAGCAAAGTGAATCAGATTTACTGTTAAGGGAATTAATCCGCCCCTTAACGAGACAGTGGATATATACTTTGGAAGAGCTGATCCAACTTCCAATTTCACAGGGGGATCTGAACATGTGAATCAGATTTACTGTTAAGGGAATTAATCCGCCCCTTAATGAGTCAGTGGATACATACTTTGGGAGAGTTGATCCGACTCCCAATTTCACAGGGGGATCTGAATTAGAAACGATGAATGAGCAACTGAGAGGAGAAAGTAGAAATTGCATGATTAGGAGTTTATGTTTCAGTAATTCATTTCATTTTGCATTACTTACTTAGCATTAGGCTAATAGATGAGTTTTGTGATGTAGGTGAAGAAGTGACAGCAGGTGTGTTTACTGAGTTCACTGAGGACTAGTCAGGTTGGAGGAGTACACTTATTCAATGTTCTGGCAGCTGACGGGGCGGTTTAACTGATGTCTGTCAGTGTGGAGGACTAGTAATCAAGGATTCAGTCTGAGTATGTTGAGTTCTCATGACAGTAGGAATTTTAGCATTTTGAATACGTTTTGAAATTTACTGATTTTAGCAGTCTGTTGAGTTTTAAATGTTGGTTTTTATTGGATTTGATTAATGCTATGGCTTGAGTCGTTCCTGAATGGTCTTTGGGAAGTAAGTAAATTCTTTTCTGTGGATAGTGTTGTGTTTCTTTTCTACCGGATGATGTTGAGTGTTTTGTTTGTCGGATGATATAGGTGTTTTGTTTGTCGTCTAGTGCCCGGATGAGAGGGATCATCCGGCTGACGTCACCGGTAGATGTGGGGTAAAGTCGATCGGATGAGAGAGATCATCCAGCTGACGTCACCGGTAGATGAAGGATATGTTCTGTCGCATGACAAATTTTATGTTTTGTCGTTTAGTGACCGGATGACAAATTTTATGTTTTGTCGTTTAGTGACCGGATGACAAATTTTATGTTTTGTCGTTTAGTGACCGGATGACAAATTTTATGTTTTGTCGTTTAGTGACCGGATGACAAATTTTATGTTTTGTCGTTTAGTGACCGGATGACAAATTTTATGTTTTGTCGTTTAGTGACCGGATGACAAATTTTATGTTTTGTCGTTTAGTGACCGGATGACAAATTTTATGTTTTGTCGTTTAGTGACCGGATGACAAATTTTATGTTTTGTCGTTTAGTGACCGGATGACAAATTTTATGTTTTGTCGTTTAGTGACCGGATGACAAATTTTATGTTTTGTCGTTTAGTGACCGGATGACAAATTTTATGTTTTGTCGTTTAGTGACCGGATGACAAATTTTATGTTTTGTCGTTTAGTGACCGGATGACAAATTTTATGTTTTGTCGTTTAGTGACCGGATGACAAATTTTATGTTTTGTCGTTTAGTGACCGGATGACAAATTTTATGTTTTGTCGTTTAGTGACCGGATGACAAATTTTATGTTTTGTCGTTTAGTGACCGGATGACAAATTTTATGTTTTGTCGTTTAGTGACCGGATGACAAATTTTATGTTTTGTCGTTTAGTGACCGGATGACAAATTTTATGTTTTGTCGTTTAGTGACCGGATGACAAATTTTATGTTTTGTCGTTTAGTGACCGGATGACAAATTTTATGTTTTGTCGTTTAGTGACCGGATGACAAATTTTATGTTTTGTCGTTTAGTGACCGGATGACAAATTTTATGTTTTGTCGTTTAGTGACCGGATGACAAATTTTATGTTTTGTCGTTTAGTGACCGGATGACAAATTTTATGTTTTGTCGTTTAGTGACCGGATGACAAATTTTATGTTTTGTCGTTTAGTGACCGGATGACAAATTTTATGTTTTGTCGTTTAGTGACCGGATGACAAATTTTATGTTTTGTCGTTTAGTCACCGATGGATGTCTTCGAGTAGCCTTTCCTTTTTGTTGACTTTGTTCGGCGGTCGATGGAATTGAATTTTGAAATCTTTAAATTATTTTACGAGTTAAACCTTTGCTTCTCAACTGATTGATTCTTAATACTGCCAACGATTATTTTAACATGGCTTTGTTTAATTTTACTTTTGTTTAAACGATTTCCGCTGCAAGTTTTCATGTTTTGTCAAATTTCAAATTCTGAAATTTTCAACGAAATTTTATATTTGACCCAAGTGTTTCTTAGTAATATTCGGGGTTTTGATTCGGGGTTTTGAGTAACAAACCGGGTTCAGGGAATCGGGGTGTTACATGTGATGTTGTCGTTCGGCAGATGTGATCAGCAGATGTCAATCGGCAGATGTCGTTCGGCAGAGGTGATCGGTGGATGTTCGAAATCGGAAGATGTTTTCTATTTCTGCTTCTACCGTTGAGACTATTTAGTAGAAGATGTCTTCTGTTTCTGCTTCTACCACTGAGATTATTTAGCGGAAGATGTCTTCTGTTTCTGCTTCTACTACTGAGACTATTTAGCGGAAGATGTCTTCTGTTTCTGCTTCTACCGCTGAGACTATTTGGCGGAAGATGTGTTCAAATTTAAGACATTTAAATATTCAACACCTTTATGCCCTCGGTTCTTTTGGCCGATTGTTTCTATTATTTTAATTGTTATACAAGTATTGTTTTAGTGTTTTGTTTTAACCCTGCTTTACACAAATGATTTTCCGCTGCAAGTTTTGATATTTTTAAATAATGTCGAATTTTGACCGTTGAGTGAAGTTTCAAAATTTTTCCCAGAACGTCTTAGTTCTGTTTAGTGTTATGAGTAGCGAACTAGGTTTTACTAAAATTTGGGGCGTTACAGCTTAGTATCAAAGACATTTAGTTAAACCGCTCAAAAAATTACTCATCAGTGCCGATCGTCGCATGGGAGTACTCCAACAACTGTAAGTGTTTATGATAACTTTAGTTGCTAGATATTTATGAGAGTAATTAACCTTGTTTAGGAATATAGCGAAATGGCTAGACGACCAGGAAGACCAAGAGTGCCGAGAGAGATGCATAATTTGAGAAGTGAGGAGGATCCTAGTGTGGTTAGGGAGCTGACAGCTTTGGTACGTCAGCAGTCTGAACAATTGGGATTGCTTCTGAACCGAGATGTGCAAGGGAATGCCAACTCGTGTTCCAACAATGAGCAATCGGGAGATAGATTCCGGAGATTACAACCGCCCACGTTTGATGGACAGTCAGCCAATCCGGGTGTTGCTAAGGGATGGCTTAGGAAGATTGAGAGTATGTTCAGATGTGCCAACATTGGAGAAGGAGACAAAGTCACTTTGGCAACATTCCATTTGGCTGGAGATGCTCAACTTTGTTGGGAAACCATAGAGACCACCACTGATGTTCTGGCAATGTCTTGGTCACAATTCAAGGAAACCTTCTATGAGAAATACTTTAACAGCACCGTCCAGACTACAAAGAAGGTGGAGTTTCGGAACTTGAAGTAGAGAGGGTCTGTGTCTGAGTACAATAGACAGTTTGAGTCCCTATCCAGGTTTGCTGGACACCTCGTACACAGGAGTGAGGATAAGGTATTTCAATTTATGCATGGACTGAAGCCAGAGATTTACAGAGGAGTTAATTTTTCGGGTATTAAAGGTTTGTCTTACGGTGAAGTTGTGTCCACGGCATTGGAAGTGGAAGAACCAGAAATGAAGTGTACTGGACCAAGGGAAGCCCCACGAAACTTTATTCAGCCACACCAACAGAGAGGGGAGAAGAGACCTAGTGAAGGCCAAGGTAGTCTGGGAAAGGAGAAGAAGGCGCAAGACACTAAGAGATTTCCTCAGTGCCCAAAATGCTCGAGATTTCACCTGGGAGAGTGCAGAATGGGTTTGGGAAAGTGTTTCAACTGTGAAGAAGTTTGACATACGTTCAAGGATTGCCCCAAGTGTAGCACTCGGTTTTACGGGTTTTCCAATTTTGTGCGCAAGGGCATTTTTGTAAATAATCAAAATATGTCCGTTTCGCAAATCGAGAGTTTTAATTGGGATCGTCGTAATTAATATGAATTTTAGAGAAATTATGGGAATTTAGGAAGATAAAACCGAAATATAATGCTTAAGTTTCCGGTTTTGACCGTATAGCGATTTAATTCGTAAAAATAGCAAAATAAATCCGTTTGACGAACGGAAAGCTTTATTAGAGTCCTAAGAATAAATTGGAATTATTGGTGAAATAAGAAAATTTTAGATAAACCGAACCGATAGCCGAACAATATGATAAACGGGAGATTAAATCAAAGGGCAAACTTGTCTTTTACCACCCAAATTCAATTAAAACACAAAATCCCCATTTTCCCCAACACTTAGCATTTTCTCCAGAGGGTTTTCTTCCTCCTCTCTGGCGACACTTTTCCTTCCACGATTCTTCTCCATTTGCTTCAACGATTTCTCTTCCGTTCATCGAGGTTCTTCACGTTTTCTCCTTCCCTCATGATTTTAGGTAAGAATCTATGGTTTTCTGGCTTTAGACCATGATTTTTAGAAGTTTGAACATTTAGGGTTTCGTAGAAATTTCGTATAAATAGCCAGGTTTTGTTAGGAAACGTTAGAAATTACCTTATCTACAATTATTGAGCGTTATTTGGTGAAATGTTGGGTGTATTCAATGTTTAGGTTGAAAATCCAGATTTTGAGCTTTGTGAAACCTCCATTAATGGGGTTTAAAGAATGGTGAGCGTAAATTGCTCGATGAAATGCCTGAGAGAGTTTTATTAGAGTTCTAGGAACTTTCCTTTAGTTAGAAGTTTCGTAAATTTCTAAAATTTTATGTTTAGGCTCGATTTTAACAAAGGACGCTATGGATTGACTTAGGTGACAAAGTTTGAGACGAGGAGCGCGGTACGCTACGGATGACAGGTAAGTTCTCATGACTTACTGTGGCCGATTGGCCTACACCATATGTCGAAAATTGTGTTGAGGAATTTGTTGGAGCTTTGTTTGTTTAATCGCTTTGGTCGGGCAGTCTAAGTTGGGTTGTTTATAGGTTGAATATAGTGATGTTTTGATGGTATTTGTGACGTCTTGATGGTATTCTCGTTATGTATGTTTATATTACGTATTGAACTGTTCATGCATCGTAGTTTTTAAAATGCCATGGAAAATGAATTTACGCATTGATTTCAAAGAAAAAGAATTGCATGCATGTGGCAAGTAAAGTATCATAGTAAACAATGCATGGTGGTTATTCGGGGAGAGGTTCAGATCTGGCGTTCCGTGGTAAGCGGGTCTCCATCCTTTCAGATGGTGTGGGCTATCTACCCGCTTGATGTGCCCTATCCATCTGACTGAGAAAGGCCCCGGTAACCAAGACTGACACGTATTGAAATGAAATGACATGGACGGCTTTCATTGCATACATGATCATGCATAGATATTTACGTAGAACTTACTGAGATTTTTATCTCATAGGTGTCCTTATGGTGTAGGTGACTACGAGCAAGGTGAGGACGATGTCCCTCCACCCGACGAGCCTACAGCTTGAAGGATGATGTTCGCGGGAGCGGCTGGTGTAGTCGATGCGTACACGACCCATGGGAGCTGTAGGTTATGTATTTTGAGTTATTTTGGGTTGAAATGGGCGGATGAGTGATAATATATGATGAAATGCATAGAAATTCATATTAGGGTGCTTGGTATCTGGATAGGTTATAAACCGTGGTTTTGATGATTTTGATAGCTTCCGCTATGTATGGACGGTTCTTGATGAAATAGATAGGATATTGATGTTTGATGTGTATTTGGATGAATATTGATGATTGTAGATATTTTGATGAAATAGAATGGATTTTGGATGAGTTTTGATGTTCTGAAAGTAGGTTTATGGTTTCGAGTGGAAATTGAAGTTTCGTGTCGGGATTTGATGAGATTGAATGTTCGGTTTATGGATGGTGATGGAATTGATATTGAATAGGTAGAGTTGGTTAAGTTTGGAGGTGATTGGAGGTGTTGATTAGGTAAAAAATGTAAAAATTGCCTTTGCAGGGGTAGACCTGTGCCTGCAGGGGTGGACACCTTGCCAGGCAAGTGGTCGACCCCTCAGCCAAGGTGTCGACCGAACTTACAAAGGAATGCAACCAGAGAGCAAAACTGTTTTTGAAGTGTCGACCCCTCAGACAAGGTGTTGACCGCTGTTGCAAGGTGTCGACCGGTTTCAGTACAAACAAAAAACCAAAACCTTTTTAAGGGTCGACCACTATTATGAAGTGTCGACCGAAAGCTCTAGGGGTCGACCAGGGTGCTTTTTATAGTGTTAAACTTGAGATTTGGGTTAATTTTATCTTGTAACGAGTCTTCCACGCTTAGTAGCCTTCCGCCGAATGAGGTTAATTATCTCTAAACAAGTGAGATTAAAGAATTGAAACCTTAGACGAGTCATTTTGGGTACGTTCTAAGTTAAAGCCAAAATGTCGATAGATACAGATTGAATGCCCAAGTCCGTTCTCTAACGAGCGAAATGAAAGAAAATGAATGGACAAATGATGAACGAATGAAAAATGCAATAAAAGAAAAATGAAAAAAATTTAAGTGAGAACGGGCTAGGTTAATACACATGTACGTATGTATGCACGCACGACATAGGTCGTGGCGGCACCGACATGGGGTCGGGGTCATCACACCAAGCCCAGGGTCATCCGGTGCTACAACTATAATAAGGTTGGTCATGCTAACAGGGATTGTCTAGCTTTTAAGAGTGGTCCTGCTAAGATAAAGCCGGGGATATTCTCCATGATAGAGTCGGGTGATGATGATCAGCCCGCGGTAGTGTCAGGTACTATATTGATCAACTCTATGCCTGCTTTCACTTTAATAGATTCTGGTGCAACACATTCTTTTATAGCGTTTACATTTGCTGTTAAGTTAGATACAGCCTACGCCAACTGAACATGTGTTTAATGTCACGTTACCCTCTGGAGAATGCATGCATTCTAGCCGAGTAATGCTTAATAGTGTGGTGTCAGTGGGAAGCGTGAATCTGCCTGCTGATCTCATTATCATGGGGATAATGAGATTTGATGTAATCCTAGGAATTGACTGGTTGTTTAAGCATTATGCCACAATTGATTGTAGGACTGGAATTGCTAGTTTTCAACCCCCTGGTGGTTTGAAACATACCTTCCAAGCTTCGAAGAAGTGTAAAGAAATGTCTGTTATTACCCCTATCGATGCTAGACCTTCTCCATGCAGGGAGTATTTATGCTTTTTGGCCAGTGCTATAGACACACAGGTTGTAGGAAAATCGAGTCCTTGAAATGTCTTAGTTGTCCAAAACTTCCCAAAAGTATTCTTAGATGACCTTCATGGCTTGCCGCCAGATAGAGAAATCGAGTTTGTTGTAGATGTTTACCCAGGCGCGGAGCCTGTATCTAAGAATCCTTACAGATTAGCACCAACAGAGCTTAGGGAGTTAAAGAAATAGTTGGAAGAACTTTTAGAAAAAGGATTCATACGCCGGAGTTATTCATCATGGGGTGCACCTGTTCTTTTTGTTAAGAAGAAGGATGGATCATTGCGTATGTGTGTTGATTATCGGGAATTGAACAAATTAACTATCAAGAACAAGTATCCATTACCAAGGATTGATGATCTATTCGACCAACTTAATGGTGCGCGAGTCTTCTCTAAGATTGACCTTAGGTCCGGTTATTACCAATTGAAAGTCAAATATGAAGATATCCCTAAGATAGCCTTTCGCACAAGGTATGGACTTTATGAGTTTTTGGTTATGTCTTTTGGATTAACAAATGCACCAGCAGCTTTCATGAATCTCATGAATAGAGTGTTTCACGAGTATCTAGATAAATTTGTCTTAGTGTTTATTGATGATATTTTAATCTATTCACGTACTAAGAATGAGCATGCAAAACACTTGAACTTGGTATTAGAAATACAAGCAGCACCAACTTTATGCCAAGCTTTCCAAGTGTGAGTTTTGGTTGGACCAAGTTCACTTTTTGGGTCACGTTATCTCGGGGGATGGGATATCTGTCGATCCAGCCAAGGTTCAAGCAGTTAAGGAGTGGCCCAACCGATGAGTGCTTCAGATATTCGGGGTTTCCTTGGATTAGCAGGATATTACAGGAAGTTTATTGAAGGATTCTCGAAGATTGCCACACCCCTTACTCGGTTAACAAGGAAAAACATGAAGTGCATATGGACTGATGAATGTGAGTTTAGTTTTCAAACGTTGAAACAGAGACTGACCAATGCCCCAATATAACACTCCCTGTTGAGAATGGAAAGTTTAGCATTTATTATGATGCTTCCAAAGTTGGACTTGGCTGTGTCTTGATGCAAGATGGAAAGGTAATAGCTTATGCTTCTAGACAGCTGAAAACACATGAGAATAATTATCCTACACATGATTTGGAATTAGCTGCGGTAATTTTTGTGTTGAAGATTTGGAGGAATTACTTGTATTGACAATCTTGTAAAATATTCTCAGATCATAAAAGTTTGAAATATATTTTCACACATAATGAGCTAAACATGAGGCAATGTCGGTGGTTGGAGTTTGTCAAGGACTATGGTTTTGAGATCAAATACCACCCCGGCAAGGCGAATGTAGTGGCTGATGCATTGAGTAAAGTGACAACATCATCCTCGGCATTGATTCTTGACATATCGTTAGCCTTAGAGACAAAATTCCAAAGATTTAACCTGGAAGCTGTGTCCAGCGTGTCAGCCATGCTTTCTGCCATATCCTTGAAGCCTACTATTTTGGAAAGAATAAAGAAAATTCAGGTGAATGATGCTGAATGCAACAAGTACAAGTTAAGCGTGGATTCTTCTGATAAATCAGATTTCAACTATTATGTTGATGGAATTCTAAAGTTTCGGAATAGATGGTTTGTTCCTGCTATGGGTGAACTTAGGAAGGAGATCCTTTCAGAGGCACATTCTTCTAGATTATCTGTTCATCCTGGAAGTACAAAAATGTATAGAGACCTTAAACAACATTATTGGTGCCCAAGTATGAAAAGAAGTGTGGCGGAGTACATTGGATCGTGTTTGATTTGCCAACAGATTAAAGCTGAACATCAAAGACCTGTAGGAACATTGCAACCCTTACTAGTTTCTGAATGGAAATGAGAACAAATAACGATGGACTTTGTTGTGGGATTGCCTAGAACTGTAAGGGGTCATGATGCAATTTGGGTGATAGTAGATCGTCTAACCAAATCTACCCACTTCCTACCAATAAAGATGACTTACTCGATGGATCACCTCGCTGAATTGTATGTGCATGAGATTGTTAGATTGCATGGAGTTCCAATCACTATAGTTTCAGACCGAGATTCTAGATTTACATCTAAGTTTTGGAAGAGTTTACATAAGGCTCTGGATACACAGCTCAACTTTAGTACAGCTTTTCACCCTCAAACAGATGGACAATCTGAGAGGACAATTCAAACATTAGAGGATATGCTTCGTGCATGTGTATTAGAATTCCAGGGTTCATGTAGTAGGTATTCATCATTGGTGGAATTCTCTTATAACAACAGTTTTCAGGCAACAATAGGCATGGCACCATACGAGGCATTATATGGACGAAGGTGCAGATCTCCATTGTACTGGGATGAAGTTAGAGAAGCACGATTGATTGGTCCTGACATTGTGCAACAGACAGCAGAGAAGATTGCTCTTATCCGACAGTGGATCTTGTCAGCTCAAAGCCGGCAGAAAAGCTATGCCGATAGAAGACGTAGAGAATTAAAGTTTGAAGTTGGTGATGAAGTGTTTCTTAAAGTTTCACCAATCAAAGGAGTTGTAAGGTTTGGGAAAAGAGGTAAGTTGAATCCCAGATACATCAGACCTTTCTCAATCTTGAAAAGGATTGGGAAAACAGCTTATCAATTACAATTACCAGTCTCTATAGAGGGAATTCACAATGTGTTCCATGTTTCTATGCTAAAGAAATGTATGCGGAATCCATCACAGGTAGTAGAACAACAGAGCATTGCAATTCACCCTACTCTTACCTATGAAGAGAAACCAGTGAAAATTCTGGACTATACAACAAAGGTATTGCGTAACAATGAAGTTCAACTGGTAAAGGTGTTATGGCGTAACCAGAATGTAGAGGAGGCAACTTGGGAACGCCAACAAGACATGATGAGCTGATATCCTAAGTTGTTTGAGCATTGAATTTTGAGGACAAAATTCTTTTAAGGAGGGTAGATTGTAGCAACCGGTATGTGGCTTTATTTTATGGAATTAAGTGATTTTGATTGGTTGCTTAAATAGGTTAAAGTTTGTTAGTCAAGGGCATAAGTGTAATTTGTGAAGCATGTGATTTAAATGGAGGGTTTAGTGAAGGATAGCCGCCACTGTTTCATTACTTTCCTTTTTCAGCTCAGCCGACTCTTCTGGCAATTCTTCTCTCCGAATCTTCTTCAACTTAGGTTTGAGCAAAACCTGAAGTAGTAGTTTGCAATCAAGCTTTTCTAGGAAGCCAAGTAAGTAGAGTATGTGTGCGCCTTCGGGCCTACATCACAAAATAGTAGGATTTATGCTTGTTTTGTATGTTTTCAGTATGTCATGCATCATGTTTATGAAAGAACATGAAAAAGAATTTAGATGTAATAGCATGGTAAGGCATGAGTAGTCTGAATCAGACAAATTATTAAAGGAACTAATCCGCTCCTTAATCGAGTAGAGGATGTAGACTTTGGGAAAGTTGATCTACTTCCCATTGAACAGAGAGATCATATCAGCTATTAAGGGAACTAATCCGCCCCTTAATCGAGTAGAGGATGTAGACTTTGGAAAAATTGATCCACTTCCCATTGTACAGAGGGATCAACAGAGAACGGATATAACTGAGTTGTGAAAGTAGAAATTGCATGAATAGGTTTTATGATTCAGCATTTCATTTCATTATGCTCTACTTATTTAGCATTAGGCTAATAATGAGTTTTATGATGTCGGTACTGGGATTACAACAGGTGATTTCTGTGAGTTTACAGAAGGATAGGTGAAGTTGATGGAACACATCTATGCCGCGGTTTGGTGCACTGATGAGGGGGTTTAACTAATGTCAGTATGAGAAGTCTAAATGGATAGATGTTTTGTCGAAGTGTGCTGAGAATTTTTATGACAGTGGTTGTTTTAATATTTCTGTTATGTTTTTTTTAGTTACTCTGATAGTGATACATTGTTGATTTTAACTGTGGTTCTTACTGGATTTCGAGCATTTCATGGAGTCAAGTTGTTTTGAATGATTACAGTAAAATTTATAAGTTCTTTTAGTAGTCAGAGTTGTTCATTTGTTTAGAGTGTAATGGTTAATGTGTTGTGATGTTGTCGTTCGGTAGATGTGATCAGCAGATGTCGATCGGCAGATGTCGTTCGGCAGAGGTGATCGTTGGATGTTCGAAATCAGAAGATGTTTTTTATTTCTGCTTCTACCGCTGAGACTATTTAGCAGAAGATGTCTTTTGTTTCTGCTTCTACCGCTGAGACTATTTAGCGGAAGATGTGTTCAAATTTAAGACATTTAAATATTCAACACCTTTATGCCCTCGGTTCTTTTGGCTGATTGTTTCTATTATTTTAATTGTTATATAAGTATTGTTTTAGTGTTTTGTTTTAACCCTGCTTTACACAAATGATTTTCCGCTGCAAGTTTTGATATTTTTAATAATGTCGAATTTTGACCATTGAGTGAAGTTTCAAAATTTTTCCCAGAACGTCTTAATTCTGTTCAGTGTTATGAGTAGCGAACCGGATTTTACTAAAATTCGGGGGGTTGCAAAAAGAAAAGTAAGAAAAGAGATTACCTTCTGAGATTTTGACTATGGGAAGATGAGTATCAGAAGCCACCATTAAAAGAGAGCATCAAGGTAACCTGAAGGTGAGAATTGAATATTTGACCTTGTTTCAACAAAATTCAAATGAAAAAGCTTTTTTTTTTTTTCCTTTTCTTTTTCAACAAAACCTTACGTTTCTTTTGGATTATTTTTCTTCTATCTTTTTAGCATAAAATTCAAAATAGACATTGAACAAAATGACCTATAAACTATATCATACGAGCAATATGATCCCAGACGTAAAAAGACCATTAAAAGAAGATGTCTTGGAGGTCCACGTGACAATATTTAATTTTATATCTCTTAGAACTCTTCTTTAAAATAGGTTATGTTTATAAAATAGTAATTTGATAAATGACCTTCCGATAAAACTGGGGGCCGTTGTTTTTAGATCGACCCGGTGCACGTGGAACAGGCTCCCAGACAAAACTGAGGGCCGTTCGTTTTAAATCGATCCTCAATTCTAGACAAAAAATGAAGAACATGGGGTGATCAGAGGGCCGCAGAGAGTTAAATTATTAGGTTTATGATAGTTGAAGACTTTATTTATTAAGGTTGTTATTTTAACTACTAATCTATAAATTTTTTTTTTAAACACCCTTAAACTAACAACCTTAAATAAAAGTTCAGACTTAACATTAAGGATTGCACGTGCATACATTTTTTGATTAGTTATTTTAGTTAAGTTTGCTTTGTTAGTGGGTATCCATCTGTGTCCTTTATCTCACATACTCAGTCTTAGAATGCATTACAACTTTAATTAAAAAAATAATAATTATATTGATTTACCTTTACCAATTTAGAATTACCGATAATTTTAATTAATTCAAGTTGTTTTTCTTGAAATTTAATTAATCTCTCAAATAGCTATTGGATGCTAACAATTTCTTAGCCTATAATTTTCACTATTTTTAATAATTCATCTTCAAATCTCTATATCTGACAATAATGCAAAAAAATTAAAATCAGTAGACAATTAAATCTATTTGCTTTAAAAAAAAAAACACAAAGCAAGCAAGATGTATTAAAATCAATTTCCTAACTATTATTAATTACGTCACACACATCAAAATCAAGACGATGCTTCACTAGTTGACACAACAATACTTGCAATTTGCATGAAAAACTAAATACGAACAATATATATAGTATTCATGTTGTCGCAAAATCACTGATATGCCCACGGTCCCGATCCATCGTGCACAAGTCAAGGTATGTAATTAATTATTTATTTTATCTATCTAACGAACTTGTGGAATTTTGTAGGTAAGTGGATTCTCAAGGCTTGGAAAGAATTAATGAAGAGGGAATTTGTTTTCCTTTAATTCAAATTGTGTAAACGAGCCTTGTATTTAATTTATATATTTTTAGGAAACTTTAATTTTATTTAAAACTCGTTATTTAGCAAACTTTAGCCTTTTAGAATGCATGTTTGTAATGGTCTTTAAAGGGGATGCTAAACCAAGGGGAGAACCGGCTGAACTGAAAAGAACAAAGGGCTGAACCAGACTGAACCAAGGTAAAACAAGGCTGAACCGAACTAAACCAAGGAGCAAAGGAGTGAACCAGCCCTTAGAAGCTCGCTGCCCAGTGAACCGGACCGCGCATTCTGCAGAAGCCTCCAACGGCTATAAACAGGCAAAAATCGCAGTGCTCCTCCTTCAGCTTTTCTTCCTCCTCTCTTCCCGATTCCTCTTCTCCTTCTGTATTTAAGCTTCATTTCATCTCTGTAAATCGATTAGCTATTGATGCAAATTTTTGGAAATTGCAAAGGATTTTTCCTTCCCGTTCGGAGCACTCTCCGCGAGCGAAAGAGAGAGAGTTTTTCTCTCGGTGCTTCATCGGCGCGTAGCGCCTGGATGAAGCTCTCGATTGCACCCCGAGCTTGTGGCTGCTAGGGGGTGTTCTTAGTCCCTCTCTTCCTCTTCCAAGCAATGGAAGCAATGAAGAAAAGGGGCGAACGCCATAGTGCCCTCCGCCGAGAATCGTTTCTGGGTCGGTTTCGGGTCTTCAATTCGCTCCTCCATCATTTCCGCACCGTTCTGAGTAACACCCACCTCTCGGTAATCGACTCACGTCTCTCGCCTCCTCTCCTCTGTTCATCTCTGTTTTCCATACATTTAGCGTCTGTTTTTGGGGTGTCTTGAGCACCGATCTTGTTTCATGTTTTGTTGTCTTCCACATGCGTTTCTAACCCCATTGCAGGCCTGAAGCCTATCAATCACAGATGGACCTTACTTTAAATTTTTACTGTAACATAACAGGTGAAACAAAGTTTGTCACTATTATTTTTTTTAGAAAAATACTACAATTATTTTCTTATTTTATTTCTAAATATATTTTTAACATGTCAAACAATAATTGATATAATTAATATAATAAATTATAAATAATTACTTTATCACATTAATTGCATCTTAATTACTATAATCACTATTTAACACATTAGTAAGTATATTTAAAAAGTCAAAATAGTAAACATATAATTATTATTATTTTTTGAATTGTCTAAATAAATAATGATAATTGTCACAACCAAAAATGGACCCGTTATGGAAACAAAGAATGATCCAACCCAAAAAAGATCAAATCACTAGACCCAAATTGAAATTAAGAAGTCTAAAAGTAAAAGATAAATATAGAGCCAAGACCCAAAAACATTGGGCTTAAAAACCAAGTCCAATAGTGATATAAAAAATGTTCTTTCTTTTACGTCCGTCTATGATCTCAACAAGTTGCACATATGCTCTAGTACATGTTCCTCAATGCTGAAGACATTCTTGAAGGATTAGCGATTTGGTGACCACTGGCTCACTTTTTTTTAAGTAATCACGAAGTTGACCAAAACATGCTATTGAAAAACTCTACTAGGCTGTCAAGAACATAGAAGAGGTAGGATGAGAGTGCAAAGTATAATAGTCTTGGCAGAGTAAATAATAAAATGATAAAATATTTAAGCAAACCAAATGCAGTATAACGAGAACAAAATATACTAAACAGTCTCATCAACAGATATCTCATGGAATAAAATCAATTTTAAAATACCTCTAAGTTCAATATGCATGAACTCATCCAGGTCTTTTTTATGTGACTCGAAAAAAAGTCAATTGAGTAAGTTGACTGAACTCAATAAAGATTAAAGTGCTACATCCAATGTTTTAGAATGTAGGAGTGTATACATCAAGAAAATCCAATTATAAAAATGACATATGAAAAAAGTTATGAGGAACCATCAATAGAGCAAAGTATTAAAATAGTCTACTATAGTGCGATAAATAATAAAAATAATATCACTATTATATCAGTGTAAAAGTCATCATTGAAAACAAAGTCACTCATGAACTTCAAGCACACCATGCCATAACATATGAAGTAAGACTATATTCATTGATTGTAACATATAAGAACAATTTTGATCAAGTTTAGGGTTTCACAACAAGGAATATGACACATTTAGCTGTCTTATTATTCTATTCATATAACAGACAAATACATCCTCAAACGATCGAATGTGCATATAAAAAAACTATAATTCTCACTTGGATCGATTGATTTGTTTGCACACGACCAGTATGATCATCAATGATAATAAATATGCATACACAATATAATGTGACAGTGAAAATGAAGATATGTAATAAAAATTTACATGTAATAGGTATGAGATGGAACTTAAAATTAGTTTTATAAAACCATGATATGTGTAGCTTAAAATAATTAATAAATTTCCTTCCTCAACAGAAGAATACCACAAGTGGTCAAAGTCCAAATCCAAAAAGTCAAAATAAATATCAAGCTTCAAAACTTATCATAAACTTACCATCAATAGGTAGAACTACGGTCAGATGAAAAATTAAGTATTGGAAATTAAGGTGGTACAATTGTAACACCCGGCATTTTTGGCTGTATAAATTATCCCGTGAGTTATGGAATGGGATTAAATTGCTATTAATGTTATAAATATTTTATTGGAATTGTTGGAATGTTTAGTGGAAAAACTAAAATATGAAGTAACCAAAACAAATAGTAATTTAGTTAAAAACCAATAGAAGGGCAAAATAGGGAGCCAATTAAGGTTGATGGGAGGAAGCCAATGGTTGAGTGACACCTGACAACTTGTTGAAGAAGTCATGTTCTTTTTCTCTCCTCCTACGTGAAACCCTCACTTATCTTCTCTGCTTCTTTCCAATCCCCTCAGTTTTGTAACGGCCCTAATACTGTACCCAATATCCGTACCATATTTTTTTTAACCTAATATCTTTAATTAAACTCTAGGCGGAACCTAAACCGAAATCGAAACCAGAATCGAAATCGGAATTAAAATCTAAGTTTAAAAACCATTTAAAACAAATATTAAAACTATTTAATAAAATATTTAATAAACACTTTAAAACTATTAATAAACTTGGGAGGGCAAAATGGGCATTCTGCCCGATGAAGGTGAGCAGCGACCAGTCGCTGCTGCATGCAGCGACTGATCGCTGCATTCGCTGCAGTGTGCAGCGACCAGTCGCTGCATTGCTGCAGCGACTGATCGCTGCATGTAGCGATCAGTTGATCGCTGCACACTGAGTGCAGCGATCGCCCAGCTCCGCGATTCCTCCTTCCTTCTTTCAACCTGTAAATTTAATAACATGCTCTCTGGAATTCCAGAGAACAAAACCAACTATCTGCTCTCTGGAATCCGATTCCAGAGAGTAACACTTCATGTTATTTTCACACTTTTCGCCCATAAACACGATGCACTTATAGCTTAACTCAATATACCCAAAACGTATTCGAAAATCAACCCACTCACAGCGGACTTTGCGAAATCCAGCTGCATGGATAGCTCTAAAAACAGAGCATATCCGTAACATTCCTAAAACCGTTCAAAACATTTCAATGACATTTAATCAACAGTTTAAACCAAAACATTTGAAACACTAAACATAAAACCTACAACTACCAGTACCAAACATCCTATAATTTCTATACAATTTTCCTATTCTATCCAAAATAACTTAAAACCCTCAAAATCTATACATACTGTCCCACGGGTCAAATAAGCCTCGACTGCGCCAGCACACCACCGCAGCCATGCTCCGTCAACTGGACTTAAACCTCAGGAGGAGGAATCTCATCCTCACCTGGTTCCTCGATATCTAGATCACCTACACCATACAATACACTATGAGATGAAATCCCAGTAAGCTCTACGTAAATGCAATGTATGCTGTGCGTATGAGTTCGGTAAATCATGCTTTATTTTATCTTACTATGCAATGCTCAATAGGTGTCACCGAGATCCTATCCCTCTAACCAGAGAGAGCTCATCCAGCGGGCGGACTACTCTTTCCAGCTAGAGGCGGGGGGTGCACGCTTACAACACGTACAGCCGTGCCTGAGCCCCACCTCGCGTGACCAATACGCCTTTCGGCCAATACGCCTTTCGGCCAATACTATGCTCAATACGCCTTTCGGCCAGTGCTATGCTTTACGTTATCTTTAAAACTCTGTGCGGAAGTTCATTTTCAGGCTTTTCTTTAAAACAAGTGATGCGTGAATAGTTCAATATCATACAGTAAACAAGCAATAATATGTACCATCAAGACTGTAAAGCGTAAACTATAAACTCCTAAAACCTAGCTACCCAAGCCAAATACAATTAAACAAACGCATCTCCAAAACTCCTCGAGACGACGTCGATATACGGTGTAGGCCAATCGGCCAGAAAAGAATCACGAGAACTTACCTCATGGCCAAAGCAGCTCAAGCTCCGTCCACGAGCAGTTGTTTGACTGAAGCAAAACACAATATCGACGTTAAAACGAGTTTAAACTATCGATCGTCCAAATTTACGAAATCTTAACTAAGGAGACTTTCTAAAGTTCAAATCTAATTCATTGGGCTATTTATTTGAGCAATTCACGCTCGGCACCTCAAATTCCAATTTACGAGTTATTCCTAAAATCTCGAAAATCCCTAATTTTAACATTTTCACAAATTGATTTAACCTCGTCCAATAACGTCGAATACGTGCAATATATACTTAATCACGGCTAACCTATTAATTACGAACCCTAATTCGCAATTTACATCGAAAACCTAACGAAAACCCTAAACGTATAACTCCGTAAAACTCGAAATAAACGTTCCAAAACTATAGATCCATACCTAGAGCGTCGATTGGAGGAGAAAACGTGAAGAAAACGGAACGAACGGGAGAAAGATTGGAGGTCGAAATGAAGGAAATCGTCGGCGGCCGAGGGCTTGCTCTCTGGAATTTGGTGCGGGCAGAGGAGAAAAAGAGGAGAAGTGAGGAGAGAAGAGAAATTAGGTTAGTTTATAATATTGAATTGGTAATTTACCAAAATGCCCTTTTCTTTGATTTTATATAATCTTCGTCATTCGGTTCGTTAATCATCCAACGATTTGACTTTTCCAAATTTCCTTATTTCGCCAATAAGTCCAACTTATTATTTGGGATTCATTAAAACTGTCTGTTCGCAAATCGGACCTCGTTTGCTATTTTTACGAGAACGTCTTTTTCATTACGAGAAATGTATTTACTCGGAATATAACGTTTAATCTCCGAAAATTTCCATAATTTCCTTAAAATTCTTATTAATCGTTATGATCGTAATGACGCTTTCTTTTTGTGAAACGGACCTGATTTGACATATTTACCAAAAATGCCATTATATAATAAAATAATAATATTCTAAAAATCCGTACGAGCCGGATATTACAAGTTTTCTCTCTTCCAGACGACAAACACCCTTCGAAGCTCCTTCGGTCTCCTCAGTTTTCCTTCTGTTTCTCTGCCTAAGGTAAACATCTGCTAAAGCTAACGAGTTTGACTAAGTTAAAAATGTGAGTTTTATCGAAGTTTATGGTTATGATATTTGGACAAGCTCACTGTCCTTGTATGAAAACACGCTGGTGTGTTTTCTAAAGGTTTGAATGGAGTTTGAAGCTTATTCTACTAAGTTATTAGTTAGCATTTTCAGCTTGTTAATTCCCTCTTCGTACACGTCATAGGTACGTGCATCACCAAGGCAACACGTTCAAGACTCTCAACTCTGCAGCAAACAGGTAAGTTCATATCCGTATGTTGGCCCTTAAGGCCCTACATCATGGAGGTACTAGGTTTTCATTTCTGTTGGGTTGTTTTGGGTAGAAAAGTTAGAGTTACGTTCTGAGTTATCTGCTTTTCTTTTTCCTTATGTCTGCTGTTTTAAGTTCAAGCACTGTAAATGCTCATCCATACATGATTTTCCCGAAAGGCATGCAAAAGTTTTCTGTGCACACAATTTGAAGTTAAAAAAGTTAAAATGTATATGTAAAGTACAGTTAAGTGTGGGACGGGGACTAACATCCTGTTCTTGTCCTTCTCTGGGACTCCTGTAAAATTATCTCTGCCAAGGATACCCTGTACGTCGTCCTTCTCTGGGACCCGACAAAATTACTAACTAGTGTCATGTCCTGTTATGTCAAGTATGTATGTGCGCCAGTTCCTCTATAAGCCCCACTTATACCTCTCTATCTAGTGAAATATAATGTAATGTTCATGTATTTGAAAATGTTCATGCATAGCACGTGCATCACTTTGCATTAT
The DNA here is from genome assembly GCA_022432975.1 of Begonia masoniana. NCBI lineage: Eukaryota > Viridiplantae > Streptophyta > Magnoliopsida > Cucurbitales > Begoniaceae > Begonia > Begonia masoniana. Next base: position 24,790,539 of record CM039507.1, read on the forward strand.
ATGTTCTTACTGAGCTCTAGGCTCATAGTTGAACTCTCTGATGTAGGTACGGATCACGTGGATGAAGACTTTGTGCCTCAGTCCGACGAATAGTTGGCTGGTGGCTCGAGCTTTCAGGGGTTGGTTGCTGCAGCCAGACATATTTTTGTCCAGAGGTTTAAGTTTCTAAAGTGAAGTTCATGTCTGTAAATTCTACTGAGATTCTGGTGTTTTTGTTTTTAAAACTCTGTTGGGATTTTGGTGTTTTAGTTTTAAAAAACTCTGTTAGAAATTTGGATAATGTATAAGTTCTGATGTTTAAGTTTCTTTTAAAACTTCTGTATTTGACAGTTGTATGTTTATATTTTGAAATATTCTGGAACTGCTTGGGTTCTTCCCTTTTAGGTTGTGCATGGATGGTCTTGAATTCTAAAGTTATCCATGCAGTCTGTGTTTTCTTGAATCTCTGTCAACTATGTTTTACAACCTTGTTTCGAATCGGGTTTTGAAGGTCTGAAAACTTTATGCCTTCTGTTTTGATGTTCCTTGCTTATACGTTTTCTTGTAAAAAAGTTGTCAATTATGTTTGTAGTTCACATCCACCGGTGAACTCAATTATGTCTGTAGTTCACATCCTCCGGTGAACTCATTTCTGTCTATAGTTCACATCCACCGGTGAACTCATTTCTGTCTGCAGTTCACATCCACCGGTGAACAGTGCATTTCTGCCTACATCCACCGCTGCCTTTAAAGGCACATCCACCGCTATCTTTGAAATTACTTCCACCGGTGAATAGTCTTTTCTGTCTGTAGTTCACTTCCACCGGTGAATAGTCTTTTCTGTCTGTAGTTCACTTCCACCGGTGAACAGTCTTTTCTGTCTGTACTTCACATCCACCGGTGAATAGTTCATTTCTGTCTGTAGTTCACATCCACCGGTGAACAGTTCATTTCTGTCTGTAGTTCACGTCCATCGGTGAACAGTTCATTTCTATCTGTAGTTCACTTCCACCGGTGAACAGTCTATTCCTACCTGTAGTTCACTTACACCGGTGAACAATGCATTTCTGCCTGCATGCACCGCCGTCTTTAAAATTATGTCTTCCGCCCAATTTAGCTAAGTCTTCCGCCTGACATCACTACATCCTCCGCCTGACGTCATCTGCCTAATTCTTCCACCCCAGTTTATTCACATCCATCGCACTCAAATATATGAAGAAACACAGCAAAGACATGAAAATTTGGAGTCCTCTTTTAGGGTTTCCCAAACCCCAACCAAATTCAACAAAACCACCTCTAAAACACTAAAAACTAACCCTAAAATGCATAAATAACAAAACCCCCTCAATCTTACCTCAAAATCCCTTGCAAAATTTGAAGGAAATGGAGGATGAGAGCCTTCAATGGTGGCTGGAAAAAAACGTGGAAGCAATGAAGAAGAAGATGAAGATTTAGCAATTTAACCTAACTTGTCTTTTTACTTTTAAATTTTGCCACCAAATTTTTAGTTTTTGTAAAATGGCCACTCACATCTCTTCCTTACTACTCCCATGTTAAACTCTTCCATCCAACCCTCTAATTTCACTTTTATTTCATTTTCATTTACCTTTACTTAAATTTTAATTCAACACTAGTTCTAACCACTTAAATCCTAGAGTTTCTCTCAAAATCCTCTTCCGAAATCACTCTCTAATTTCTATATGTAGCATAACACCTAAATAAAATTTAAACTCCCATTACTTAACTAATCTAAGGCTATACATGTGCACGTTATAGGAAATTTTCGGGTGTTACAATCCACCCTCCTTACAAAAATTTTGTCCTCAAAATTTGCGAGGTAGTCAATAACTTACTTACTCCAACTCTACGCTATAAACTTTTGGTTGTAATGCTAAAGCTCAACTATGCTACAGCCTTAATCATCTATCGGGTACCCCTAATCACCTCTCGGATAATGACCATTCCTACATCTCCAAGGTTTGACTTCACCAAACTTTGCACTCCCTACTCGAACACCAATATGTCCATTGCACTCCCTACTCGAAAACTAATATGTCCATTGACTTTAACCTAAGCACTCGTCACTGATACTCTTAAACCTCACTAACTCTAACTCTTCCTTGAGCTCAGTTCATCTATTTTCTCACTTCATACTTCGGTGTCTATCAACAAGTACCTAACCTATTCTATTCAAGCCCTCCTCGATTACGTAACGCTAAAGACTTAATAAGTAAACTTTTTACCTTAATCCTTAATTTGAATTTCCCTTCTACTCTACCATCTCATTTCTAACTTATTACTCTCACCTCTTGCACCTATTTTTCTCGAACAATCAAGACATTCTATTGGTCATTCTAAACCATCCTCGTACTCAAAGTTCTCCCAACTCTTATTGTAACGACCCTAATACTGTACCCGTATTTTCCGTACTATTTTTTTTTTATCCTAATAATTTTAACTAAACTCTAGGCAGAATCTAAACCAAAATCAAAACCAGAATCGAAATCGGAATTGAAATTGAACCTTGAAATCATTTAAAACAAAACGTTTAATAAATAATTAAAACTTAAAACATTAATTAAAACTTTTAAAAAAAATCAAATTGAAAAGAGGGAGGGCAGAATCGAAATTCTGCCCTCGAAAAGCAGCAGCGACCGGGCGCTGCCATTTGCAGCGCACGGTCGCCGTGTGCGCTGCACAATGCAGCGCGCGATCACTGCATTGTGCAGCGATCAGGCGCTGCATCGCTGCACATTGCAGCGATCGGGCGCTGCGTTGTGCAACGCCCAGTCGCTGTGTTGTGCAGCGAATGGTGCAACGATTCACTCCCTCTGCCCTCTGTATTTTGCCTACTCTTTTCCTACCACAGCAGAGAGCAAAACACTTCAACTTTCAGCTCTCTGGAATCCGATTCCAGAGAGCAAATTCCTCTTTCTCCCTCACATTCTAGCACCCTAAACATTTCAATATTCTTTCGATTTCATTCCCGATCATTGCTAAACATACCACTCAGGCAATACGTGATAAAACTTCCTAAAAACAATTGGCGTGGATAGCTCAAAAACTCGAGCATATCCGCACCAATCCTGAAACATTCAAATACAGTTTACAAAATCATTTAAAACGCTATACAACCAAACAGTTCCAGAATTTCAAAACAAATGTCATTACCTAAACATCCTATAATGTCTATAAAGCTATCAGCCCAAATACCCCAAAAAGACCCTCAAAACTCTGTACATACTATCCCCACGGGTCAGTGAAGCCTCGACTGCGCCAGCACACCACCGCAGCCATCCTCGATCAACCGGACTCATGCCTCAGGAGGAGGAATCTCATCCTCATCTGGATCCTCGATATCTAGATCACCTACACCATACAATACACTATCAGATAAAAATCTCAGTAAGCTCTAGTAAATGCGATGCATGTTGTGCGTATGAGTTCAATAAAACCATGCTTTAATTTATCTTACTATGCAATGCTCAATACGCCTTTCGGCCAATACAATACGCCTTTCGGCCAATGCTATGCTCAATACGCCTTTCGACCAATACAATACGCCTTTCGGCCAATGCTATGCTCAATACGCCTTTCGGCCAATACGCCTTTCGGCCAATACAATACGCCTTTCGGCCAATACAATACGCCTTTCGGCCAATACAATACGCCTTTCGGCCAATACAATACGCCTTTCGGCACAGTTATATCAATACGCCTTTCGGCACAGTTATATCAATACGCCTTTCGGCCAATACAATACGCCTTTCGGCACAGTTATATCAATACGCCTTTCGGCCAATACAATACGCCTTTCGGCCAATACAATACGCCTTTCGGCACAGTTATATCAATACGCCTTTCGGCCAATACAATACGCCTTTCGGCCAATACAATACGCCTTTCGGCCAATACAATACGCCTTTCGGCCAATACAATACGCCTTTCGGCCAATACAATACGCCTTTCGGCCAATACAATACGCCTTTCGGCCAATACAATACGCCTTTCGGCACAGTTATATCAATACGCCTTTCGGCCAATACAATACGCCTTTCGGCCAATACAATACGCCTTTCGGCCAATACAATACGCCTTTCGGCCAATACAATACGCCTTTCGGCACAGTTATATCAATACGCCTTTCGGCCAATACAATACGCCTTTCGGCCAATACAATACGCCTTTCGGCACAGTTATATCAATACGCCTTTCGGCCAATACAATACGCCTTTCGGCCAATACAATACGCCTTTCGGCACAGTTATATCAATACGCCTTTCGGCCAATACAATACGCCTTTCGGCACAGTTATATCAATACGCCTTTCGGCCAATACAATACGCCTTTCGGCCAATACAATACGCCTTTCGGCACAGTTATATCAATACGCCTTTCGGCCAATACAATACGCCTTTCGGCCAATACAATACGCCTTTCGGCCAATACAATACGCCTTTCGGCCAATACAATACGCCTTTCGGCCAATACAATACGCCTTTCGGCACAGTTATATCAATACGCCTTTCGGCCAATACAATACGCCTTTCGGCCAATACAATACGCCTTTCGGCACAGTTATATCAATACGCCTTTCGGCCAATGAACGATAAGCCTTTCGGCCGATGCAATACTTTACGTTATCTTTAAAACCTCTGTGCGAAGTTCGTTTTCATGCTTTTCTTTAAAACCAGTGATGCATGAACAGTTCAATTATCATACTGTAAACAAGCAATAACATATACCATCAAAGACTGGTAAAACCTAATCTATAAAACAAATAATCCTAGCTACCCAACCAAAACAATATAAACTAGAGCGTCACTACAATCCTCGAGACGACGTTCGACGTATGGTGTAGGCCAATCGGCCAAAGAAGATCACGAGCCAGAGAACTTACCTCGTGCACGCTGCAATCCAAGCTTCGTCCACGAGCTCTGATTACCTAATCAACACGCAATATTGACGTTAAATTTGATTTAAACTATCGATCGTCTAAATTTACAAAACCTTAACTACGGAAACTTCTTAAAGTTCTAATCCAATTTATCGAGCTATTCATTCGAGCGATTTTTCGCTCGGCACCTCAATTCGTAATTTACGAGTTTATCCGAAATCTCGAAATTTCATAAAATATAACATTCTTCCTAAATCGATTAGATTCGACCAAAAACGTCCAATACGCTCAATATGTATCTAGTCACGGTAAACCTATTAATTACGAGCTCTAAATCTCGGTTTTTATCGAAAACCTAACCGAATCTAAACGTTTAGAAATCAATGAAACTCGGAATTTAACGCTCTAAAACTATAGAGACTTACCGAGAACGTCGATTGGAGGAAGAAACGTGAAGGAAGCGGAACGAACGGAGGTCGGATCGGAGTCGGATCGTGAGAAGTCGCGCGGCTGGCAGTGAGGGTTCGCGAGAGAAAAAGAGAAACAGAGAGAAGTGGTTCTGGAATTCGAAGAGGAGAAGTGAAATGAAATAAAAGAATTTTGATTGATTTATAATATTGAATTTGCAAATTACCAAATTGCCCTTATTTAGTTTTTATATTGATTTCGTTCTTCGGTTCGTTAATCGTCTAGCGATTCGACTTTTCCAAATTTCCATATTTTGCCAATAAGTCCAACTTATTATTTGGGACTTAATAAAACTGTCCGTTCGCAATTCGGACCTCATTTACTATTTTTTACGAGAACGTCTTTTACATCACGAAAGCTTAATTGTTCGGAATATAGTGTTTAATCTCCGAAAAATTCCACAATTTCCTTAAAATTCCCATTAATTGTTAGGATCGTAGTGACGCTTTCTTTTCGTAAAACGGACCTGATTTGACATAAACATAAAAATGTCATCCAATAATATAATAATAATAAAATATTCAAGTCCGTACATCCAGGTATTACACTTATCCCAAAATATACTCTGAGTCTCCCTACTTATTTTCACTCGTTTATCAATCTTCACCTAACAACATAAATGATATATAACCCTTCTAATTCAATCCCATAACTTAAGAACCTAAACTCTCATAACTCCCAAACTCAATTTTCTTCTAAGTTTACTCGTATATCTCCATGTAAACTTTGTTTCCTTCTTTCTTATCCGATATCTTCTAGCTTTCCCAGCTTCACACGGAATACTAAATCCTTAAGGGTTAACCTTCTTATCTAAATCCCCCATTAAAATTTACTAACCTCCTCACTTACCTCTTTCCTATGTCCGTCAAAATATAGAATGTAATCTAACCACTCATCTTTCTTACATCGCACAGTCTATAATCCCTTATCCATAATCTAATAGCACTGGTGTTCTAATTTACATTCCACGCTTATGCTTATCAACTCTTACTTAAGCTATTTTCCTTATCCACACAATCTTACTACAGTCTAGAATATCTCCCAATAATTGTCATTAAGAACTTTGAACTTCGACTCTGTATTACCAAAAATTTATTGGCTTTCCTAACTTTAAGTTGATCTTTAACTTCCATCCTCAATCACCGGTCTAGTTTGTTATGGTGGAGCAAACTCTTTCATTTTATCAGTTCAGTATTTATCACAACAAGTAGCCCTAAATCCCCTCTCTACACTTACGAAAATCCTAGCGGTATCTCACCAAACCAACATCTGGTTGAAAACTCAACTTACTACAAAGGCCACTGCCGCAAAAGAATGCTACTCACCCAAGTCTAAAAAAAAATAGGCACTGAATCTACAGGAACCATACCTGAGATCACAGCCGGTTGATCCTCACTGTCTAGCTCTAGGGCAGTCTTTGGCCACATGTCCAGGCTCGCTGCACTTGAAACACCGAGGAACTCTTGACTTTGGACAGTCTTGAAAAATGTGGCCAGGTTCAAAACAATTGTAACATCTACCATCATATTGTCCACACTCTCCTGGATGAGCTTTCAAACACTTAGGAAATGACAAAAATCTTCCCCGTGGCTTCTTTCTTTCTCTCTGGTCATCCAAAATTTCACCCGGCCTTTTAGTCCCCTGAGGTTGTGAAGAAGATTCATCTCGGCTCTTCTATGGCAAGATTTCCTAAACCATTCCTCTGGGAACTTCTGCTGGCTTAATACATTTATCATCGGCCTCTTTTACCTCTAGTGCTTTTGCCACCACTTTAGTAAACGATACTCCCTCAATCCCATAAGTTTTAACCAACTTATATATCTCCGGTTTCAGACCCTGCACAAACTGGAGTACCTTGTCTTCCCCCTACTCATCATATGGCTAGCAAACTGAGACAGAGACTCAAACTGCCTAATATACTCACCCACGGATCCAGTTTGCTTTAATCCTAAGAATTCCATTCGTTTAGCAGCTTGGATTGTTCGATTGTAATACTTATCATAAAACAGATCCTTGAATTCCTTCTATGCCAGACCCTGAGTACCGGTGGTAGCCTCCACCGTCTCCCACCAACTCTGAGCATCATTAACCAAATGGAATGTTGCACACTTTACTTTATTCTCTTCCTCCACATACGCAAGCTTGAACATATTTTCGATCGTGTATATCCATCTCTCAGCTGCTGTTGGATCCATTAACTAGACCTCAAACGTCGGAGGCTTCAATTTCTAGAACTTGTCTCCACTAGAACTTGCTCCTATATTTCCCAATCCTCCTTGATTCATTAGTGCCCCTATCAGTTGAGACTGTATATTTAATATCTCTCTAAGGTATCTATTTGAATCGTCGGGTTCTTCCCTTGACTGTTCATCTTTCGGCTGTCTAGGGTATCTCGGCATTTTGGTTCTAATCCTGCACAGGGTTAAAATACTCTAATCTTAGATATAAACTAACTAAGAAGTGAAAGAAATAATTACAGTCGGTGAAGCACGTTGCACGGCGGCCGACATTGTCGAGTAATCCTTTGAACGACTTGACCACTTTTGCTCTGATACCATCTTGTAACCCCCCCGAACCCACCCCAGCTCGGTGTGCTACTTTGCACAACAATCCCGCGTTTAAGACGTAATTTAAAATAATTTTCAATAAATTTTTTACTCGATTTTTGGGTTTTTTGAACCCTAAAAAATGGTTGAAAAACGTGCCTAAAATACGTTTAAAATGCGTAAGAAAAAGATCGGGTGAAAACATATTTGAAAAACAAAATTTTTGAAAAAATCAAAATGTGCACACAAAGGGGCGCCGCGTGCGCCACTCTGGTGCGCGCCCCGTGCTGCAGCACGCGCGCAAGGGCCGATCGATCGGCACCCTCTCGGATGCGCGATCAATCTACAGTAACTTGCGCCGATCGATCGGCGCTGGGCGCTGTGCGCGCCCACGCAGCGGGCATCGCGCGCACGCTGCGTTCTCGATGCCCGCGGCCGCGCGCGCAATTTCTGTCCTGTGCATGCCCAGCTCGGCCACCTCGCACCTTTTCGACCTATTTTCATGCCTTCATCACTTTTCTTCCATTTTTCCTCAACCACACCTCACCAAAACACCTAAAACTTATCCCAAACTTTTCCCGACATCCACGACTCTGTGACAAGTAAAAAACTGACTCCAAATTATCAACGAAAATGCAGATATCGTTAAAAAACCGACGTCGTTTGCTTTACTAAAACCGAGCGGCATAACGACTAAACTTTTGAAAACCACAAACTTGAAAGTTTAGCATTTTATAAAACATTCCAAAGGAACATTCCCAAAACAGTATTTCCAAGATTTATAAAATCACAATCATTTATACAAATCAAGTCCAAACAAAACTACCTATATATATATACTCCAAAATATCGATCTCTCGTAACTCCTAGAAGACCATGTCGAGACGCCCCAACAACTGCCCGCACTGGCATACCATGTGCGTCGCCGACTGCTCCCTAGTCCTGGGCTCCCTCCTCTAGCTCACCTGAAAAAACGTCACCACCTACACCACAGAATACAAAATGTAAGCCTAATACTTAGTAAGTAGGGAATAATGGATGCAAACACATACAATGCACACACATCCTAACACATGCAGTTTCTACTCGCTCTGTTGCTCTCTTTTCGTTTTCGAAGTGTTAATCTACCACCTATCGATGTGGATCAAGTAAGCATACATCCTATATCATCTAGGATGGCCCCACTTTGACCCAATAGTGCGATATCGAAGGGCAACATCCGAATCCAGCTCCAAGGATGGTTATACCCAATCTTCTAACACACATCCGAGTCCAGCTCCAAGGATGCATTTCCATCCGAGTCTTGCTCAAAGATGGCCCTACCCCAAACTCCTGGCATACATCTGAGTCCAGCTCCAAAGATACATTTCCATCCGAGTCCGGCTCCAAGGATAGCACCAGACACACATCCGAGTCTAGCTCCAAGGATGTATTTCCATCCGAGTCCAGCTCCAAGGATGGCACTACCCAATATCCTAGCATACATCCGAGTCTAGCTCCAAGGATGACACTACTCAATCCCCACACTTTTCATGCTCACTGTTCCCCACACGTTTCATGCTCATCATTCAACCATGCTCAAAACTCATTTTTCGCAGTTCAAAAACCATGATGCATGTCACACAAATACTCGACAGAAAACAAAACACAACAACAAAACAAGCAAACAATCCCTACCGTTCTATGGTGTAGGCCTGTGGCACAATCAATAACAACCTCTACTTACCTAAACTCCTGCACCGCACTTACTCGCTTCGGCTATGTAAATTTATCGACTTGGTAATCTAACACATTCATAAAATTCATTTAGGCATCATAATTCCCTTCCAAATAATATTTAATCTTCTCTAACTACAAACAACTAATTTTAACACAACTAAATCCAAAATCCCGATTTTTTCCACATTTCTTATCCTCCAACTTCAATCGGCCATAACTTCATCGTTTTTCGATAGATTTTAACGTGCCACCCCATTCGGTAAACCTCTATACATCTACTTTACATTGAAAAACTCCAATTAAGCAACCAAAGAACTTAACCAAATCAAAAACACAGAAACAGAATCGGTGCACAATAATCACAAAACCGGTTTTTACCAATTCTCACCAAAACTCAAATCTCTCCCTAAAAACAACCTAAACTATCATATCCAATGTTTAAATCATCAAATATATGAAGAAAACCCAGAAAATACATGAAAATTCGGAGTCCTCTTTTAGGGTTTCCCAAACCCTAACCAAATTCAACAAAACCACCTTTAAAACACTAAAAACTAACCCTAAAATGCATAAATAACAAAACCCCCCTCAATCTTACCTCAAAACCCCTTGAAAAACTTGAAGGAAATGGAGGATGAGAGCCTTCAATGGTGGCTGGAAAAAAACGTGAAAGCAATGAAGAAGAAGATGAAGATTTAGCAATTTAACCTAACTTGTCTTTTTACTTTTAAATTTTGCCACCAAATTTTTAGTTTTTGTAAAATGGCCACTCACATCTCTTCCTTACTACTCCCACGTTAAACTCTTCCATCCAACCCTCTAATTTCACTTTTATTTCATTTTCATTTACCTTTACTTAAATTTCAATTCAACACCATTTCTAACCACTTAAATCCTAAGGTTTCTCTCAAAATCCTCTTCCGAAATCACTCTCTAATTTCTATATATAGCATAACACCTAAATAAAATTTAAACTCCCATTACTTAACTAATCTAAGACTATGCACGTGCACGTTATAGGAAATTTCCAGGTGTTACATGAACTATCGCAATTGAAGGCGTCGAAACCTTCTTCTTTTTCATTTTCAACATCTCATTAGATGAGATGTTTGTTATAGGCACCAAAAGAAGGAAGTCTTCTTCTCCTTCTCCAATTCTTCAATGAAAAATAAATGAGGAGGTCCCTCATTATAAAGGCGGGGCCTCACAATATATTCATGAAGGCTCTATATCTAAAGTATTTTCATTTTTTCTTAGCAAGATGGGAGTTTGCAATTTACACTCTCCAACTTGACGCAAAGTATTAAGAATAGAAAATATTAAGAAGTATAGGTATAGAGCTTACGTGCATTAATCATTGAGCTAGACTACTAAACTATAGTTTATTTTTTTTATTTTTCCATTTTTTTGCAACTGCTTCACTTCTTTAAATAAGAGAAGAAATCTAACTGTAACAGCTAGACAATAATCAATACAATTTTCTTCTTCTTTCATTTTGTTTCGTTTCATAATAAGAGGGTATCGATAGAAACCCATTCTGAAACGATTGATAAATTAGAAGAAGACTCCTACTTTATGAAAACAATCAACTACAAAGTTGTTTCTTTTATCTGAAGAAACACATTGATGTAAAAATGTCTAGGTGAAAACAAGATTTAAGATAAGTTTTTCCTTACCCTTTAGATTTATGAAAATATGTATAAATTGAGTGATTGAAGTATAAATCTTGAAATTGTCCATTTATACTGGCTTAGTTTGGTGATGATATCTTTTCAATCATGTCTGAAACAAGTAACACAAAATTTGATTGAAAATTAAAGGAACGAGAAAGGAATTATTTCATGTGTTTTTCATCCCGCATTGAGCGCTTAGTGCTCATAACTGAGCGCTATAGCACCTTGGACTAGCCAAGTTTACAATGTGTTAAAGTTTTAAAAATCTTATGAATTACCATGCCAAGAACTTACAATCTTCGAGAGTTTGATTAACTTTTGATTTGGTATTTTAAGTAGATCTTAGATTATAAGAACTTAGACGTATAGCTAGAAAATGCATATTAAATTATAAGTTTGAGGGTAATATATATAATGAAAAACAATAAAAACAATTGTTATAATTGGTGTGACTCGCTTTCTGTTTGGGCCAGGCCGGTTCAGCACACGTTGTGAATCTCATTATGACTAGGGTTTTTTTGTCTATGTATAAATATATGTTTGAGTCGCAAAACTTATTGTACCTTTCATTTTAGTGATTTCTCCTATCTCCGTGGTTTTTTCCCTTTAGGGTTTTCCACGTAAATCTTGGTGTCCACTATTTTCTTGTTTTTTAATTTTCGTTTCGATTTCGATTTTTTCAACAATTGGTATCAGAGCGAGTTAAAGGTTTTCAAAAATCAAGGCTAGATTTTTTGAAGGTATCGAACGATTCAGAGTTTGCAATTTTGAGTTTGAAAATTTCATTCATCGGCGATGGGTACTATTCGTCACCAGTCGAGTTACTGTTCATTGCTGGTGAATTTACTATTCATCATCGGCGGGGGTACTGTTCACCCCGATACTGTTCATCGGGCGGTGCGACACTGTTCATCAGTGGCAAGCACTGTTCATCGCCGGAATTACTGTTCATCCCTGAGAGAAAAAAAAATCTTATAATTATCTGGTTGAGATATCGTTGGAGAAATATTCTGAATTTTGAGAGATGACATTGTTAAAATACGACATTCCACTGCTGGATCGAAATACCAGATTTTCATTGTGGCAAGTTAAGATGCGAGTAATTCTGGCACAAATGGATTTAAACGATGCATTGTTGGGCATTGCAATGATGCCGTCATCATGGACTGCTGAGGAGAAACAACATAAGGATCGAAAAGCTCTATCTCAAATTCATTTTCATCTGTCAAATCAGATTCTTCAAGATTATTTGAAAGAAAAGTCCGCTACGGCACTTTGGTTAAGGTTGGAGCAGTTGTGTATGACAAAATTCCTAACTAGCAAACTACACCTGAAACAATGTCTATATTCTCAACGTATGGCAGACAGTACATATCTAGATGATCACTTAACTGTTTTTAAGGAAATTGTCTCTGATTTGGAATCCATGGAAGTTAAGTATGACGAAGAAGATTTAAGTTTGATTTTGCTGTACTTGCTGCCTACTTCGTATGCTACTTTTAGATATACTATTCTATACAGTCGTGATTCTTTAACTCTGGATGAGGATTATGATGCTTTATTCTCTAAGGAGAAGATGGATAAGCTTGTTGGTGGCTCAGAGGCCAAGGGTGAGGGCCTTGTTGCGCGGGGAAGACCACATAAGAGGAATACTAGTAGGGATAATCGAAGCAGGTCGAAATCCAAGAATAACAAAGATAAGACATGTAAGTTGTAACACCCGACAATCCTGCCAGGTGATCTTCTTAACCGAATTAACTGTCACCTTTATTTTTGGTCCTTTAATTTGAATTTAATGCCAAGGCTTATTTGATTGCTAATTGTGTGGTGGCAGAATTGTAATTATGAGGGATTTCAATTGGTATAAATAGAAAATGGAAACCTTAAACCTCACTAAAACCTCACTGTAGCCGACACATTCAGTCTCGACGATTTCTCTCTTCTCCAGAGCTCTCTCTCTCAGCCAGCTACAGCTCCTTTCGGCGATCGATTCTTCAGTCTCCACCCCGACGAATTCACACCCTAGGTAAGACTCGACAATGTAGTTGCTGGTTAACCATTTTGAGCTCTGTTTTTCAACTAAGCTCTGTAGTTTCGGATTCTTTAATGGTAGTGTTATTTTAGTGGCATTTTAATCCGCATTTAGTAATGACATTTCCAATTCGAATCTAGATATTAAGATAATCGACCGTGTACAACTGCTAGGTTGAATCTGATTATTTAGGATCTAGAAACTGAATTCACGCACACAAGGTGTTGACTAGAGAACCTAGAAGTACAAATGTATTAGATTCTAGGATAACTATTGGTTAGGACTTTTAGGATTTTGTTTAACTCTGTAATGTGGAATGTTCTAGGTGAAGAAGATTGCAAAGAAGTGCTCCATTTGCTAAGGAAACCAAGTAAGTGAATGTGTAGGATTGCCCGGCCATTAGGGCCCTACATCACAGGGGTACTAGTTAGAATTTGTTTTTCGATGTTTAAAGGTTATTTGGGCTTTTGTCTGTTGGTTACGATACTTAAACTGAAAGAATGACCCTTGTTAGATGTGTGATCTGTTCAGTAGAATGATGAACCAAGGGTATCCCTGCTCATACATCATGAATGTTTCTCTAACATATGAAAATGTTTTAAGTGCATGTTTTCTCTCATGAATAAAATATGAATATGAAACTTATGCAACATGGATTATGAGAGGGTTGGGGGCAGTTTGACGTATGTCACTGTACAAAAGAGGGACCAAGAATACGACCCGCAAGGGACTATGTACACTTTCACTATCGAACCCCCTTTACCGGCACAAATCCTCTCTTAATCCATACAATGTAAATGATGAATATGAACGATGAATATGAATATGAATATGAACAAGAACAAGAACAAGAAAGATTCATGAGCATGCGTTTCTTTAAATTGTGCATTCATGCATATGTGTTAACATCGCATTCCATACTAAGCATTAGGCTTATAGTTTAAACCTTATGAAGTAGGTTAAGAATTTACAGGTGAGGATTCCAAACTCAATGAGGAAGTTTAAGGCTGGTTGCTGGATGTGCTCAGGGTGACAGTGCGTGGCTGGAAGAGGCAATTATGACCCGTGGTTACTGCTCATGTGATGTCAGTAAGGATTACGAAAACTGAGGTTAAAATAGGATGGGTTTTCTCTTGTCATTAGACACTAGAATATGACTGACACAATTTCTAAGTAGGATGAGGTTTCTCTTAAGAGTTTTATATTTTTAAATATTACCTGTTTTAGCTTCTGAGCTCGAGAATGATTTTGAGAATTTATATATATGTGATGATATGTTTTAATGAAGCCTTCCGCTATGTATACTTAGATTGAGTTTATGTTTAAGTCAGAGCAGGATTATATTGTCATGATGAGAGTGTGTGAAAAATTTGGATGTCCTCTATGGGTATATGTCAAAGGTGTTTGCCCACCGATGGATGTATTCTGTCAGTAGAAGTCTTCTAATAAGTTAAGGTTTCCTGTTTTTAGGGTAAAGTCTGTCGGATGATGTGAATAAAGATGAGTAATCGGATGATGTGAGTAGTGCTGTTTTGATCAGATGAGTAAATCATCCGGCTGACGTCATCGGCAGGAGTAGTTAAAACTTTGTCGTTTGTGATCAGATGATGTTGTTTATTTTATCGAATGAGTGTATATAGGTTTTGTCGTCTAGCGATCGGATGGAGTCTTAATCGGATGAGTAAATCATCCGGCTGACGTCATCGGCAGGAGTAGTTTAAACTTTGTCGTTTGTGATCGGATGATGTTGTTTATTTTATCGGATGCGTGTATATAGGTTTTGTCGTTTAGCAATCGGATGAAGTCTTAATGCGTCACGTGGGATACGCATGTCAATCGGATGATGTTGTTTATTCTATCGGATGATGTCTTCCATCGGATGATGTTTTTTATTCTATCGGATGAGTGTATATGAGTTTTGTCATTTAGCGATCGGATTAGGTTTAATGTGGCACGTGGGATACACATGTTGATCGGTGGATGTCTGTAAATCCATGCAACCCCGCCAACCATGAAGTCGTGAGGTCTGAGGGCACCTTCTTTATGCCCGATCGTGTTAGGAAATCAATGTCTGAGTTTAGTCGCCTGGCTCTACAACTAGTTATGCCGACAGTTTTATGGATGAGTTAAGTGTTGAAGAGTTAGTTTTGTCAAATATGACAATGGTTTAAAGTTCCTTCAAGAAAAAAATGAACAGAGAGAATATTTAGAGTGAAAGTTCCACAAAAATATGAAT
Source organism: Begonia masoniana (assembly GCA_022432975.1). Taxonomy (NCBI): domain Eukaryota; kingdom Viridiplantae; phylum Streptophyta; class Magnoliopsida; order Cucurbitales; family Begoniaceae; genus Begonia; species Begonia masoniana. Next base: position 24,806,089 of record CM039507.1, read on the forward strand.
TAGTTTCGGCCCTTAACGGGGTCGTGACAACTATGGTATCAAAGCAAAACCGGGTTCTAAAATCGATTCTGTAGACAGCCTTCCAGCACAGATCGTCACATGAGCACACTCCAACAACTGTAAGTGTTTATGATTTTAGCAATGTCCTTAAGTTAAGATGTGTTTATGACTAATTGTTTAGGAATCCCAAGATGGTAAGAGGCCAACAGAGAGATGACAATGTGGATAGCAATACTATCGCCCAACTAACAGAGTTGGTCATTCGCCAATCCCGACAGATCGAGCAACTTGTAGCCACTAGGGAGGAACAAGGAAATTCTAGCACTAATGCAGCTCGAGATCATGGTGACGAGCGCTTCCATCGACTTCGACCTCCGACGTTTAATGGTCAAGTTTCGGATCCTGTTTATGCTGAGGAATGGGTCCGGAAGATGGAAGACATGTTCAAGTATGCAAAGGTGGATGAAGGAGATAAGGTCACGTGTGCTGTTTTTCACTGGAACTGGATTCGAGGCATTGGTGGGACTCGATCCAGAGCACCGTGAATACAGGAGTATGCAAAGGTGGATGAAGGAGACTGCCTTCTACGACAAGTACTTCAGCCGAGCTGTTCGGACTAGCAAGAAGATGGAATTTATGCAGCTGTGTCAAACCGGTTCTGTGGCCGATTATATATGTAAGTTTGAGGCGTTATCTCGGTTTGCACCCCGTATGATAGAAGATGAGGAAGACAAGATCTACCAATTTGTTCATGGACTAAAACCAGGCTTGTATAGAGGAGTAAAGACTGCGGGGATTCACAATGTGCCGTTTTCCGAGGTGGCGGCTAAAGCCTTAGAACTGGAAGAGGTTGAGGTAACATTACAAGAACAACGTGAGCAGTTGAAGAAGTTTACCAGAAAGGCTCAACCACCACCACGACAGAACAAGGGTTGGCAGCCACAGCAGAATAGGGGGCCTTAGCAACAGCAGAAAGGTGTTAAGAGACCTTTCAATCAGAACGATGACCAGGGAAAAGGGAAACGACCACTGGCTCCCCTATGCCCCACCTGTCAGAAGAATCACCCCAGCGAATGCAAGTTACATTCTGGCCGCTGTTATAGATGTGATATGGTTGGACACATTGTCAGGGACTGCCCCATCCCGCCAGACCCGAATAGAGCGAGGGTGGCACCTAGAGTTTATGCCTTGATGGAGGATGAGGATGCAGTGCCACATACAGTCATATCAGGTACTATTACGATCTGTGGTATTTCTGCTAATACAATAATAGATACGGGAGCCACTCACTCGTTTGTGACAACCTTGTTTGTACGTAAGCATAATTTAGAACCCTTGCCAGCCGACAGGTCATTTAGTGTTATGTTACCGTCAGGGAAGTCTTTACATTCAGAACAGGTAGTAAAATGTGATATTGTAACCCTAGGAGATAAGAAGTTGTATGTAGAATTGATCGTAATTGACATGAAGGGATACGAAGTTATACTAGGAATGGATTGGTTATTCAGACATCATGCCACGATAAGTTGTAGGTCTGGATTAGTTGAGTTCTGACCCCCGAATGGCGATCGGTATTTCTTCCAAGCTATTCCTAAGATAAGTAAAATGCCGATTGTATCCACACTAGAAACCCAGCGGTTGTTGAAAGAGGGTTGTTAGAGTTTTCTAGCTAGTGTAATTGATGATCGGGTGAAAAGTAGGATAGAACTGCAAGATATTCCTATAGTCCGAGAGTTTCTAGAGGCATTCTTGGATGACTTGCCCGGGTTGCCACCGGATAGAGAAATTGAGTTTATAATTGATACATACTCCGAGGCATTACCTGTGTCTAAGAACCCCTACCGCATGGCACCTGTTGAGTTGAAAGAATTAAACGTCCAACTACAGGAATTAGTAGACAAGGGATTTATACGCCCTAGTAGTTCTCCCTGGGTGCACTTGTTTTATTCATTAAGAAGAAAGATGGTTCTCTTAGAATGTGCATAAACTACAGAGAGCTAAACAAGTTGACAATTAAGAATAAATATCCTTTACCCCGAATTGATGATCTGTTTGACCAACTACAAGGAGCTAAGGTGTTTTCAAATATTGACTTACGTTCGGGTTATTACCAACTGAAGGTTAAAGAGGGAGATATACCAAAGACAGCCTTCAGAACCCGCTATGGACACTATGAATTTCTTGTAATGTCGTTTGGATTGACAAATGCACATGTAGCTTTTATGGATTTGATTAATCAGGTGTTCCAAGAGTACTTGGACAAGTTTGTAATTGTGTTCATAGACGATATCTTAATTTACTCACGGACTGAAGCTGACCATGCAGAGCATTTAAGAGTGGTTTTGACGACATTAAGACAGCAGTAACTCTATGACAAGTTGTCCAAATGCGAGTTCTGGTTGGATAAGGTCAATTTCTTAGGCCATGTCATTTCTGCTGAGGGCATATCAGTAGATCCAACCAAGATTCAGGCTGTTAAGGACTAACCACAGCCAAGGAATGTCAGTGAAGTCCGTAGTTTCCTTGGTCTGGCAGGTTATTATAGAAAGTTCATTAAGGGATTCTCTATGATAGCTAAGCCTTTAATTAATTTAACAAAGAAGGACACCAAATACTCTTGGACTGAAACTTGTGTAGATAGCTTCCAGACACTTAAGCTGAAGTTGACAACAGCCCCTCTATTGACTCTCCCAACCGAAGAAGGGAAGTTTAGTGTTTACTGTGATGCATCCAAAGTTGGTCTGGGGTGTGTTTTGATGCAAGAAGACAAGGTTGTGGCGTATGCCTCCAGACAGCTGAAGAGTTATGAGCAGAATTACCCCACTCATGATATGGAATTAGTTGCAGTTGTATTTTCTTTGAAGATTTGGAGACATTATTTGTATGGTCAACATTGTGAGGTGTTTTCTGACCATAAAAGCCTGAAGTACATTTTCACTCAAAAGGAATTGAATATGAGGCAAAGACGTTGGTTGGAGTTTGTTAAGGATTATGACTTTGAGATCAAGTATCACCCGGGTAAGACTAATGCTGTAGCTGACGCATTGAGTAGGATGTCGATGACAATGCAGCCAGCAATGTCAACCATGTCTACATCTTTGAGGACGGAAGTTAAGAAGTTTGAATTGGAAATAGTGTCTGAATTGTCTGAATTACTTGCAGGAGTAACTATTCAACCAACCATCTTGGATAGGATCAAAGAAGCACAACAAAAGGACTCGAATGAAAATAGTAGTGTTATGAGCAAGTTAAAGGACGCCTCCTCTGAGTTTAGTCTCTCCAAGGATGGTATTCTAAGATTTAGAAATCGATGGTACATCCCGAGTGATGAGGAATTACATAAGATGATTTTGGCCGAGGCACACTCGTCCTCATTTTCTGTACATCCTGGTAGCACCAAGATGTATCGAGACTTGAAGTTAGTTACTGGTGGCCAAACTTGAAGAGGGATGTTGCCAAATATGTGGAATCATGTTTGGTTTGCCAACAAGTTAAGGCAGATGTTGCGAAAAATAGTGATACGCAAGTGCACGTGTCGCAAAAGTAATAAAGTGTGTAAAAGTATGAGTGTCGATCCCACGAGGAATAATTATGTTAAATATTGAGTATCTAAATTTTAGTTTAATTTGAAAAGAAATAATAATTTTTGTGATTTAGATTTTAAAACTAAAATAATAATTCAAATAAAATTAAGCAGCAATTTAAATAAAAGATTTAAAAATGAAGAAGTAAGATTATATGATGAGAAAATCCAGGGTTTCGATTTCACTTAGCTAATCCTATTTATTAGACCTAATTCAAATAATTAAATTCTATTCCGTCGTGTTGATGGCAATTTCACGAAAATATTTATCAATCTCTCTCGAGCAAAAATAAACTTATTCAATTAACGAATTATTACCTCTCGGTCTTTAATCCTGAGAATTAATTGAATACATTAAGAATGAGAAATTATACTACCACATGAACGCATTAGCTATCTCTAGCCTAACATCCTTTTCATGGCAAACTATTCAGTGCACGGTTAAATTCTCCGCTCTCGCATCCCGAATCAACCCTAAAGTTCTTAGTTTTGGTGATCAATCAAACCTAAGCATTACGTTCAGAATAGATTACTCAACACAGAACAGAAACAGAAAATTAACTAATTGAATTAAGAAAAATAAACAATCATAGTAAAACTACATCGAAACCCTAGAACAGGAAGTTTAGTTCATACTAATAAGAAAATAAACTACGATAATAGTGAAGAATTGCATAACGAAAATAATAAGAGAAAAGTAATGAAAAATATCCTGATCGCTCCTCTGCCGAAAATCGCCTCGATACTCTCTGTCGCCTCGCCGAATGCAGCCCCTCTTTTTTTTAAGCGCTAGGTCTGTTAGGTTTTTATAATTTTCTTTTAACTCTGTCAACGGCTTGGATTTAATCTCGCTTCGGATCAACGGTTCGAATTAAAACACGTTGTCTTTCCATATGTAATTTGGTTAGCGATCGGTCCCTGTCTTTGTAAGGCGCACGGTCGCTGCTTCTTCTATGGCTTGTATTGTGTATTATAACTCAGCGATCGGTCTCTGGTAATTGTAGAGATTGATCGCTGCTGTTCTTTATCCGAATAAATGTGTCGCGATCGATCTCTAGATTGTATGGAGATCGATCGCTGCTTAATCTGAATGACAGCCGCTGCATTGCAATTCACTGGCTGGCGATCGGTCTCTGGACTTCATAGAGATCGATCGCTGCTTGCTTCCTGTGGCGATTATAGTGTGTGGCGATCGATCTCTGTGAATTCATGGAGATCGATCGCCACTTCTCCTTCAATTCTCTTCATGTATGGCTACCGATCTCAAGAATTCATGGAGATCGATCGCCACTTTTCCTTCAATTCTCTTCATGTATGGCTACCGATCTCAAGAATTCATGGAGATCGGTAGCCACTTCTTCTTTATTCAACATTTTCAACATTTTCTTTTCTGTTCCTATTTGTCTGCACACTCACGCAAATCTCGTCAAATTCTTCCAAATCACTTGAGTAAAACTTATCATTTCAAGTATCAAAGAATATAAATAAGTGCGTAAAATACACACTTATCACACCCCCAAACTTGAATGAAAGCTTGTCCTCAAGCGAACACAAATAATCATAGAAAATCAAACAAAATTTATTCAAGAATTAAAAATTAAAGTCTGCAAAACATTTCAAATTTCTATGGTAAAATTATTTAATTCATAGTTCGCAGCATTTCGTCTCAGCTTGATAATTGCATGCAAACAAACTATCTAGATAAACACTTTCAATAATATCACTCATGATATCACATTGATAGAAACTTAATCAGAAATTCTTGTGTGTGTTCGTGCTCAAACTCATTCTCATTTAACTGATAGATCTATAATTGTGTCTTATGAGAAGGGTAATAAAAATAACTCTCAGGGTCACTCCATTCACTCTTATTGTTCATCAGTCTTGCCCATAATTTACTAATAACAAATATGAGTAAACAGAATAAAAGTCGATAGGTCTTTAATTAAGCTTGTAATGTAAGGCCGGGTTTATAAGGTAGGAAATTTTTGGATTCAAGCGAAACTCTAGAGCACAGTCCATCCTTATGTCACCCTCACTCCTTACACTCACTTGAACTCTTTTCTAATCAGTTAACTCAATAACCCCCCCAAACTTTTCTCACTCTCTATTTTTCAAAACCAACTCCTTTGTCAATGTCTTTATTAACAAACATAAACTACAAATCTTAGCAATAACAATAAATGAAATAGCATATAAGAAATTGTTCTACTACTGAACAATTATTATTATTATTATTTTTTTTTTCACAACTTTAATCACTGAAAAACATAAAAGAAGAATGAATAAAATCCCAAAATACTAACAACTTAGACAATTGACAAAAGAATTAGTTATGATTCTCACCACTACTTTCTCCAACTCTCCCCATAATATGTACCCACAACCTTGTGCTCAATAAACAGGATAGTCAAAATAATTTCAGGGTAGGTTAAGTTAGGGTTGACAAAATAGTGGTAAATAAAGGCTCAAATAGGAGACTAAGGGTGCCATTTAAATGACACAAATGAGGTATGTCAATAAAAGCTCAAACGATTCAAAAATGGCCTAAGTCATTCTCTTATTTCTGCAAAAATCACAATTTGTATTCATGAATGCAGGGCAAAACCAAGAACAATTTAATACTCACTAATCACTCACTAAATTCAAATGGAGCTCACTCCCTTTCAGTGTTTACACTCAAGCACTCCCTTACTGTGTTTAGGCTCTCGATCTCAAGACAACAATTTATATCATTATCAGCTAAATTTAAACAAGAATGAACAATTCCACACAAACAAGTCTAACTTCCTAAGTTCCAATCAATGCTACTATCACAAATCATACTATCTCAGAATCTATTCAGAAGTTGAAACATGCATTGATCAACGGTGCAGTCATCGACACTTTAAACGAATGAAATAAATAATCATACCATAAAATTTAAAATATTAAGCAGACTTACCAATCTAAACATGTTTATAAATTTAATTAAAAACCCCCCCCAAACTTAATATCAACATTGTCCCCAATGTTAAATAAAGCATACACAAAAAATAGGAAAGGGGATAGTGTACCTCATGCGGGGCCCGGCAGTAGTGTAGTGGAGCTTCGGTTGAAGGAGCAATCGAGCAGAGGAGTTTCTTTTTGTTTTTTTTTTTTTTTTAAACAACTAAATGAAGAAATAAAAACCGAAAATGAAAATACTTGAAACGGGAAATGAAAATATGAGAGAAAAAATTAAGTAAGAAGAAAATAAAAAGAAAGAAAGATAAAAGGAACGAATTAAAAAATAGAAATAGAAACAGAATACAATAAATAAAATAAAGGAAAATAAAAGAAAATAAAAATTATAAGGAAAAATAAATTCAGGAAAATAAATGGCTAATTAATCTAAAATAAAAATTACTTAGAACAAGAAAAAGAAAGATAAAAAGAAAAGAAAATAATGAATAACATAACAAAAAAATTAAAATTAAAATTAAATAAAATGATAAAATGAATAACAGAATTTAAGATAACTAAATTGGACCCTATTTAAAAGCAGAAAAATAAATAACATAAAAGAAACAATAAATAAATAAAAAGACAATAAAATAATAAACTAAAGAAAATTAAAAATAACAGTAAGAAAGAAGAAAAAATTAAATGATAAAAAGAAAATAAAATGACTTAATCGGAACCTATTTAAAGAAAAATAAAAATAAAAGACAAGAAATAAAGAAAATAGAGAAATAAAATGACTTAAGAAACTAAAACATAAATAAAAAAAAATAGTAATAATAATAATAATGATAAGAAATAAAATAAAAACAAAAAATAAAATAAATAAAATAAAATGAAATAAAATAAAAATAAAAATAAACAAAACTAATGCAAACAAAAATTGAAATAGCAAACTAAAAAGGATACTTGGGTGGGTTGCCTCCCACCAAGCGCTTGTTTTAGCGTCATCAGCTTGACGTTGTAAGCCTCTTGCTAGTCTGGTGCACGGAGAATAATAGTTGTATCATTTTTAAACATCCCGTTAAAATACGGCTTTACTCTTTTCCCTTTTTCTAACTTATCAATTGCCGGAAGCTCTTTGACTGAAAAATTATCATCAATTGGCTCATCGCTAGCTGTGGGGTAATTCATTGATTTATACACCTTGAATGTCACCTCGTCATCGTGAACTTGCAATTTGAGCTCTCCTTTTCTAAGATCAATGATAGCACCTCCTGATGCCAAAAATGGACGACCTAATATTATTGGGATGTCACGGTCTTCGTCCATATCGAGAATCAAGAAATCCGCGGGAAAAATAAACTTGTCGACTTTGACAAGGACATTTTCAATCAACCCATACGGATGCTTAATAGAGCGATCGGCCATCTGTAGGATTACCCTGGTGGGCTTTGCTTCACCAATACCCAGCTTACGAAATATAGATAGCGGCATCAAATTTATACTAGCACCCAAATCACATAATGCCCGCTCAAAATTGGACTCCCCAATTGCACATGGTATGGTGAAACTTCCCGGATCTTTCAATTTTTGTGGAAGCTTCCGTTGAACAATGGCACTACATTCCTCAGTCAAAGCGATCGTGCCATATTTGTCAATTTTCCGTTTATGAGACAAGATGTCTTTCAGAAACTTTGCATATTTAGGCATTTGCTCGAGTGCCTCTGCGAATGGAATATTGATGTGGAGCTTTTTGAAGATATCAAGAAATTTAGAAAACTGATTATCAAGCTTCACATTTTTCAGTCTTTGTGGAAAAGGAACTTTTGGGATGATCTCCTTTGAGATCTGAGGTGGAGCTTCCAGCAGCTCTTGATCCTTTGGTGTGGACTCGGATGATGACGAATGCATTCCGTCATGTGCGACCACTTTCTTATTTTCCTTGACGCAATTTTCAATAACTTTACCACTCCTAAGTGTAATGACATTGCATTGTTCTCTGGGGTTGATTTCAGTGGAACTGGGTAATGTACCTTGTAGGCGTCCATTTAGTGCAGCTGCCATCTGGCCCATTTGTGTCTCCAAGCTTCGAATTTGGGCTGACTGGTTTTGTAAGGTGGTTCTTGTTTCAGCCATAAATTTATTAGTGTGCTCCCCCATTTCAGCAATTATATTGTTGGTGCGTTCTCCCATCTTGGCAATTAACTCTTCAAGATTAACCTTCCTTTCCTGCACTGGTGGTCCTTGCTGAGGCACTTGAGGTAATTGCACGGTGTTGTTCTGATTTTGCCATGAAAAATTTGGATGATTGTTGCGCCCCCCATTAAAATAATTCCCTGAATTCTGGTAAGTTGGTCTAGTATAATTTCCAACAAATTGAGCTTGTTCAGATGAATTGCTAGCCATTTGGTTCCCTTGCTGACAGTTTTCACTAGCATGTGGTCCTTGGCACCAATGACATTGTATGATCGGGGAATGAATTGCATTAACTCGAGCTTGATTACCTTGGATGTGCTGAGTGAGGGATGCAACCTGTGTAGTCAATGCTTTTATCGCTTCCATTTCTGGGGTATTTGGCTGCCTCCTCAAAATCTGACGTTCAACAGGACACTGGTCATTATTTAGGGATAACTCTTCTAACAAGTTGAACGCCTCCTCTTCCGTCTTTTGTAATAGTGATCCACCAGCCGCTGAGTTGACAAGAGTCTGTGTAGAAACTGATAAACCGATAAAGAATGTCTGTATTTGCATCCATTGTGGTAGACCATGTTGGGGGCATCTTCTTAAAAGCTCCTTGAATCGGCTCCATGCTTCATAGATTGTCTCACCATCAAATTGAGCAAAATTGGTGATCTCATTTCGGAGTCTTGCCATCTTTTCAAAGGGAAAGAACTTAGATAAAAATTTCTGAACCAATTCGTTCCACGTTGTAATTGAGCCTGGCGGTAAGGATTGTAACCAATTCTTTGCGCGATCTCTTAGCGTGAAGGGGAATAACCTGAGCTTGATAGCATCCTCAGAGACATTATGGTATTTGAATGTATCACAAACCTCGACAAAGCTAGCAATATGATCCTTGGGATCCTCGTTAGGTAGACCACAAAATTGATATTGTTGAATCATTTGTATTGTACCCGGCTTTATTTCAAAATTATTGCACGTGATAGCCGGTTTTCGGATTGCAGATTGAACCCCGTCCATGGATGGCATAACATAATCCAACAAAGTCCTTCTTTCGACTGCCTCAACCCCGACCATCTGTGGTATGTGAGCATTTTGATCATCTGCATTTTGATTAGCTGCCATAATTGCTTGTCTTGTTTCCCTTCGATTTTTACGGCAAGTTCGTTCAATTTCAAGATCGATAGGGATTAGGTTGGCAGTACCTAATTTTCGCATGCACCTGCAATGTGCAAATAATGCAATTTAAGCTTACAATAAAATAAAATAAAATAAATAAATAATAATAAAAAAAAATAAAATAAAATTTCAAATATAAACTAAAATCAAATAATTCAAAGATTAACAAAATTTATTCCCCGGCAACGGCGCCAAAAACTTGTTGCGAAAAATAGTGATACGCAAGTGCACGTGTCGCAAAAGTAATAAAGTGTGTAAAAGTATGAGTGTCGATCCCACGAGGAATAATTATGTTAAATATTGAGTATCTAAATTTTAGTTTAATTTGAAAAGAAATAATAATTTTTGTGATTTAGATTTTAAAACTAAAATAATAATTCAAATAAAATTAAGCAGCAATTTAAATAAAAGATTTAAAAATGAAGAAGTAAGATTATATGATGAGAAAATCCAGGGTTTCGATTTCACTTAGCTAATCCTATTTATTAGACCTAATTCAAATAATTAAATTCTATTCCGTCGTGTTGATGGCAATTTCACGAAAATATTTATCAATCTCTCTCGAGCAAAATAAACTTATTCAATTAACGAATTATTACCTCTCGGTCTTTAATCCTGAGAATTAATTGAATACATTAAGAATGAGAAATTATACTACCACATGAACGCATTAGCTATCTCTAGCCTAACATCCTTTTCATGGCAAACTATTCAGTGCACGGTTAAATTCTCCGCTCTCGCATCCCGAATCAACCCTAAAGTTCTTAGTTTTGGTGATCAATCAAACCTAAGCATTACGTTCAGAATAGATTACTCAACACAGAACAGAAACAGAAAATTAACTAATTGAATTAAGAAAAATAAACAATCATAGTAAAACTACATCGAAACCCTAGAACAGGAAGTTTAGTTCATACTAATAAGAAAATAAACTACGATAATAGTGAAGAATTGCATAACGAAAATAATAAGAGAAAAGTAATGAAAAATATCCTGATCGCTCCTCTGCCGAAAATCGCCTCGATACTCTCTGTCGCCTCGCCGAATGCAGCCCCTCTTTTTTTTAAGCGCTAGGTCTGTTAGGTTTTTATAATTTTCTTTTAACTCTGTCAACGGCTTGGATTTAATCTCGCTTCGGATCAACGGTTCGAATTAAAACACGTTGTCTTTCCATATGTAATTTGGTTAGCGATCGGTCCCTGTCTTTGTAAGGCGCACGGTCGCTGCTTCTTCTATGGCTTGTATTGTGTATTATAACTCAGCGATCGGTCTCTGGTAATTGTAGAGATTGATCGCTGCTGTTCTTTATCCGAATAAATGTGTCGCGATCGATCTCTAGATTGTATGGAGATCGATCGCTGCTTAATCTGAATGACAGCCGCTGCATTGCAATTCACTGGCTGGCGATCGGTCTCTGGACTTCATAGAGATCGATCGCTGCTTGCTTCCTGTGGCGATTATAGTGTGTGGCGATCGATCTCTGTGAATTCATGGAGATCGATCGCCACTTCTCCTTCAATTCTCTTCATGTATGGCTACCGATCTCAAGAATTCATGGAGATCGATCGCCACTTTTCCTTCAATTCTCTTCATGTATGGCTACCGATCTCAAGAATTCATGGAGATCGGTAGCCACTTCTTCTTTATTCAACATTTTCAACATTTTCTTTTCTGTTCCTATTTGTCTGCACACTCACGCAAATCTCGTCAAATTCTTCCAAATCACTTGAGTAAAACTTATCATTTCAAGTATCAAAGAATATAAATAAGTGCGTAAAATACATACTTATCAGCAGAGCATCAATGTCCAGGGGGTACCCTTCAACCCTTATCGATCCCCGAGTGGAAGTGGGAACACATCGCTATGGATTTTGTTGTGGGACTGCCTAAGACAACTAAAGGTCATGATAGCATTTGGGTTGTAATTGACAGGATGACAAAATCAGCTTATTTCCTACCAGTAAGGACAACCTACACGATGGACCAGCTAGCTAATCTTTCTGTTCAGGAAATCATCAGATTACATGGTATTCCAGTGTCTATTGTCTCCGATCGTGATCCCAGGTTCGCCTCACGCTTTTGGAAAAGTTTACAAGGCATGCTAGGTACAAAGTTATCCTTTAGCACAGCTTTCCACCCGCAGAATGATAGACAATCTGAGAGGACTATTCAGATACTCGATGATATGTTGAGAGCGTGTGTGCTAGATTTCCATACATCTTGGAGCTGACATCTGCCCTTGGTTGAATTCTCCTACAACAACAGTTACCAGTCCACCATCGGTATGGCACCGTATGAAGCACTGTATGGCAGAAAATATAGATCACCTTTATATTAGGACAAAGTTGGTGAAGCAAAACTCCTAGGTCCTGAAATTTTGCAGCAGATGTCAGACAAGATTGCTACAATTAGGAAGAGGATGATGACTGCTCAAAGCCGACAGAAGAGTTATGCAGACAAAAGAATGAAAGATCTTGAGTTTGCTATCGGAGATGAGGTTTTCCTAAAAGTTTCACCATTCAAGGGAGTTTTAAGATTTGGCAAGAACGAAAAACTTAATCCGCGATTTGTTGGACCATTCCCTGTCTTGGCAAGGATTAGTAGTACAGCTTACAAACTGCAATTGCCTCCATCATTGGAAAAGGTTCATAATGTCTTTAATGTGTCAATATTAAGGAAATGTATACGTGATCCGACACATGTTGTTGAACCAACTGAAATCGATATCGAGCCGATGCTAATGTATGAAGAGAAACCTGTAAGGATTATGGAATCTTCAACTAAGACTCTGCAGAACAAAAAGATCTCACTGGTAAAAGTCTTATGGATGAATCAAGGTATTGAAGAAGCTACCTAGGAGCGGCAGCAGGATATGCAGGATAGGTATCCAGAGCTCTTTGTTTGAGCAATTTTTGAGGACGAAAATTTTGTTTAAGGAGGGGTGGATGTAACACCCGACAATCCCGGCTAGGTAATCTTCTTAACCGAATTAACTGTCACCTTTATTTTTGGTCCTTTGATTTGAATTTAATGTCTAGGCTTATTTGATTGCTAATTGTGTGGTGGCAGAATTGTAATTATGAGGGATTTCAATTGGTATAAATAGAAAATGGAAACCTTAAACCTCACTAAAACCTCACTGTAGCCGACACATTCACTCTCGGCGATTTCTCTCTTCACCAAAGCTCTCTCTCTCAGCCAGCTACAGCTCCTTTCGGCAATCGATTCTTCAGTCTCCACCCCGACGAATTCACACCCTAGGTAAGACTCGATAATGTAGTTGCTGGTTAACCATTTTGAGCTCTATTTTTCAACTAAGCTCTGTAGTTTCGGATTCTTTAATGGTAGAGTTATTTTAGTGACATTTTAATCCGCATTTAGTAATGACATTTCCGATTCAAATCTGGACATTAAGATAATCGACCGTGTACAGCTGCTAGGTTGAATCTGATTATTTAGGATCTGGAAACTAAATCCACGCACACAAGGTGCTGACTAGAGAACCTAGAAGTACAAATGTGTTAGGTTCTAGGATAACTATTGGTTAGAACTTTTAGGATTTTGTTTAACTCTGTAATGTGGAATGTTCTAGGTGAAGAAGATTGCAGAGAAGTGCTCCATTTGCTAAGGAAACCAAGTAAGTGAATGTGTAGGATTGTCCAGCCATTAGGGCCCTACATCACAGGGGTACTAGTTAGAAGTTGTTTTTCGATGTTTAAAGGCTATCTGGGCTTTTGTTTGTTGGTTACGATACTTGAACTAAAAGAATGACCCTTGTTAGATGTGTGATCTGTTCAGTAGACTGATGAACCAAGGGTATCCCTGCTCATACATCACGAATGTTTCTCTAGCATATGAAAATGTTTTAAGTGCATGTTTTCTCTCATGCATAAAATATGAATATGAAACTTATGCAACATGGATTATGAGAGGGTTGGAGGCGGTTTGACGTATGTCACTGTCCAAAAGAGGGATCAAGAATACGATCCGCAAGAGACTATGTACACTTTCACTGTCGAACCTCCTTTACCGGCACAAATCCTCTCTTAATCCATACAATGCAAATGATGAATATGAACGATGAATATGAACGATGAATATGAACAAGAACAAGAAAGATTCATGAGCATGCATTTCTTTAAATTGTGCATTCATGCATATGTGTTAACATCGCATTCCTTACTAAGCATTAGGCTTATAGTTTAAACCTTATGAAGTAGGTGAAGAATTTACAGGTGAGGATTCCAAATTCAATGAGGAAGTTTAAGGCTGGTTGCTGGATGTGCTCAGGGTGACAGTGCGTGGCTGGAAGAGGCGATTATGACTCGTGGTTACTGCTCATGTGATGTCAGTAAGGATTACGAAAACTGAGGTTAAAATAGGATGAGTTTTCTCTTGTCATTAGATACTAGAATATGACTGATACAATTTCTAAGTAGGATGGGGTTTCTCTTAAGAGTGTTATATTTTTAAATATTACCTGTTTTAGCTTCTGAGCTCGAGAATGATTTTGAGAATTTATATATATGTGATGATATGTTTTAATGAAGCCTTCCGCTATATATACTCAGATTGAGTTTATGTTTAAGTCAGAGCAGAATTATATTGTCATGATGAGAGTGTGTGAAAATTTTGGATGTCCTATATGGGTAAATGTCAAAGGTGTTTGCCCACCGATGGATGTTTTCTGTCAGTAGAAGTCGTCTAATAAGTTAAGGTTTCCTGTCTTTAGGGTAAAGTCTATCAGATGATGTGAATAAAGATGAGTAATCGGATGATGTGAGTAGTGCTGTTTTGATCGGATGAGTAAATCATCCGGCTGACGTCATCGGCAGGAGTAGTTTAAACTTTGTCGTTTGTGATCGGATGATGTTGTTTATTTTATCGGATGAGTGTATATAGGTTTTGTCGTCTAGCGATCGGATGGAGTCTTAATCGGATGAGTAAATCATCCGGCTGACGTCATCGGCAGGAGTAGTTTAAACTTTGTCGTTTGTGATCGGATGATGTTGTTTATTTTATCGGATGAAGTCTTAATGTGTCACGTGGGATACGCATGTCAATCAGATGATGTTGTTTATTCTATCGGATGATATCTTCCATTGGATGATGTCTTCCATCGGATGATGTTATTTATTCTATCAGATGAGTGTATATGAGTTTTGTCGTTTAGCGATCGGATTAGGTTTAATGTGGCACGTGGGATACACATGTTGATCGGTGGATGTCTGTAAATCCATGCAACCCCGCGAACGATGAAGTCGTGAGGTCTGAGGGCACCTTCTTTATGCCCGATCGTGTTAGGAAATCAATGTCTGAGTTTAGTTGCCCGGCTCTGCAACTAGTTATGCCGACAGTTTTATGGATGAATCGAGTGTTGAAGAATTAGTTTTGTCAAATATGACAATGGTTTAAAGTTCCTTCAAGAAAAAAATGAACAGAGAGAATATTTAGAGTGAAAGTTCCACGAAAATATGAATTAGTCTCGGCCCTTAACGGGGTCGTGACATAAGTACTGCAAGAAGAAGGGTCATATTATTGTTGATTGTTATAAACTGCAAAATAAGAACAAGAAAACTGGTGATAATCAAAAGGGAAAACAACCTGAGAAGTCTGGCGAAGCTGATGTTGCTGAAAATCACAGTGATGGTGAGCTCCTCATTGCGTATGATATCGATTTGAAACAGAGCGAGGAGTGGATTCTTGATTGTGGCTGCAAGTTTCATATGTGTCCCAATCGGGACTGGTTTTCAACATATGAAGTGGTTTCTAGAGGTACCGTGTTGATGGGAAATAACGCATCTTGTAGAATTGCTGGCATTGGTACGGTCAGGATTAAGATGTTCGATGGAGACATTCGGACACTTGGCGATGTGAGGCACTTCCCTGACATGAAGAGAAATCTGATCTCTTTGAGTACTCTTGATTCTAAAGGGTACAAGTATACTGGTGAAGGTGGAGTTGTGAAGGTCAGCAAAGGTTCTATTGTCGTGATGAACGGGCTCAAAAAAAATGCCAGTTTATATGTTCTGCAGGGCTCTACAGTTACAGGTGATGCCGCTGTCGCTAGTTCGTCTATGTTTGATTCTGATATTAAAAGGCTTTGGCATATGCATCTGGGTCATATGAGTGAGAATAACATGGTTGAATTGAGCAAAAGAGGAATTCTTGATGGGAAGAGTATTACGAAGCTAAAATTCTGCGAGCATTGTGTTTTTGGCAAGCATAAAAGAGTTAAGTTCTCGGCTGGTATTCACAACACAAAGAGGACACTTGACTACATACATTCTGATTTGTTGGGGCCTTCAAGGGTACCATCTAAAGATGGTGCATTCTATATGTTGATGATTATTGACGATTTTTCCAGGAAGGTTTGGGCATTTTTTTTTTTTGAAACAGAAGAGTGACGTATTTTCTACCTTCAAGAAGTGGAAGATCATGATTGAGAAGCAAACAGGGAGACAAGTGAAGCGTCTCCAAAATGATAATGGTTTGGAGTTTGGTTCTGATGAGTTTAATGTCTTATGCAGAGCTGAAGGTATTGTGAGACATCCTACAATTCCGCGAAATCCTCAACAGAATGGTGTAGCAGAAATGATGAATAGGACCTTGATGGAGAAGGTGCGTTGTATGCTCCTTAATACTGGGTTACAAAAAAAATTTTGGGCTGAAACTGCTACGTATGCTTGTTATCTCATTAATCGCTCTCCGTCAACTGCTATTGACAAGAAAACTCCACAAGAGGTATGGTCTAGCACTCTTGCTATTTATTCTGATTTGAAAATATTTGGATGTCCTGCGTATGCTCATGTTGATAATGGAAAGTTGGAGACTCGTTCGGTGAAGTGTGTATTTATCGGTTTTAAACAAGGAGTGAAGGGATACAAACTTTGGTGTCCAGAAACCGGAAAAGTCGTCATCAGCAGAGATGTTGGTTTTGATGAAGCTAGTATGCTTCAGAGGTCTCCGTCTAGAATTATTTTTGAGGGAGATAAGCAAAATACAAGCACACAGGTGGAGATTGAGATTGGGTCGAGATCTACACTAGAGCCTACTCCGGAACCTATCTCAGAATTGGTGGGTGGTGCTAGCTCCTCACAAGCACCTCCACAATATTCCATTGCAAAAGATAGGCCTTGAAGAGATACTAGACGTCCTCAGAGATATGCAGAGGCTGATTTGGTTTCTTATGCTTTAAATGTAGCTGAAGAAATTGATTCCGAAGAAGAACTTGCTACGTATTCAGAGGTAGTTAGTTGCGATAACTCTGGTAAGTGGATGATTGCTATGCAGGAAGAAATGGAATCGCTTCACAAGAATGGTACGTAGAACCTAGTGAAGCTACCAAAAGGCAAGAAGGCTATTCGCTGCAAGTGGGTGTACAAGAGAAAAGAAGGTATGCCAGGAAATGAAGAAGCAAGGTATAAGGCCAGGCTTGTTACAAAAGGCTATAGCCAAACTCCAGGTATTGATTTTACTTATGTATTTTCTCTAGTTGTGAAACACAGCTTTATCCGGGCTTTACTTGGTATTGTGGCATTGCACGATCTTGAACTTGAGCAGTTAGATGTGAAGACTGCATTTTTGCACGGAGTATTCGAGGAAGACATCTACAAGCAGCAACCTGAGGGTTTTGTGTCTTAGGAAAGGAGCACTACATTTGTCAGCTGAAAATGTAACGACCCCAACCCGGTCAGGGCCGTCACGGCCTAACCATAACTTACTTCTAACTTAGCCTCCTTAATTTTCACATACAAGTATTTGCTTCTTTTTTTTTTTTTTTTTTACAAACATTTCCCTTAACACTTTAAATAAACTAAAACCAAATAAAAAAAAATCATTAACATACAGGGGACAAAAATCGTCAACTGCCAGCCAAAGGAGGGGCGACTGATCGCCCCTCCTTACTGGCGATTTGTCGTCAATAAAAAGAAAAAAAACAAGGGGCTATCGATCGCCCAATTTGGGGCGATCGTTCGCGCTGTATGATCGCCCAGGCGATCGCCTAACGCCCAGCACGCACGCACGGCATGCGACCGAGGCGATCGTTCGCCACGAGTGGCGAACGATCGCCACCTCCTCTGGAATTGGCAACAAAATTCCAGAGGGGGTGGCGAACAATCGCCACCCGGAGCGATTGTTCGCCAGGACACCCTCCTGGCGCGCGCGCCTAGCCAGCGCGCACCAGCGCCTGGCCGCGCTCTCACCTGCGCCCTTCTCCCTCCTTTTCTAGAATTAGCCAAATTTTTCCCTTTTTAACATCTCCTCTTCACCTTAAACCTTCCAAAAACATTCCCAACCACATTAGACTCACCATACTTCAAACGCCCAACAAAAGACAACTCGAAACATACCTGAATCTATGTTTAAAATTCATGAAAATAAACTGCATGGATCATTCTAAAACCCGAACGTATCCCTACCATTTAACACCTAAAATTATCAAACGCATTCCAATCAAATCCACAAACCAACATCACCATAAACATTTGAATCCTTGAATCTTTACCAAAATGAATTCATTTACCAAATCATTCAAAATAACACTTTACTCCAAACCATTATCCACTATAATCATCCAAGTGTCAAACTTTTCTATACACCCTAAAATCTTTTAAACAACCTATATTCTTTTAATTCACAACCAATTACCACATAACGACTCAGAGCACTCCCACGAGTCATCGCACCTAGCCAAAACACCTGATCATCAGGAGGAAGTTCCTCACCTTCCTTATCGTCACCTACATCATATGATAAACACATTAAGTCTAATGCTTAGTAAAGAGGTGCACTAAAACATGAGTATACGTAATGCATGGTTTTTCAAAACATGTACATTTATCATTTATTCACTTCACATAGCTTATACATATATATCATTAGGCATGAGTAGGCACATGCACCACCTCGTCTACCCTGTAGACCAAAACACTTGCCATGAGTTGCCATTAACGTAATATCGTGCCATGAGTTGCCATTGCCATTAACGTAATATCGTGCCATGAGTTGCCATTAACGTAATATCGTGCCATGAGTTGCCATTAACGTAATATCGTGCCATGAGTTGCCATTAACGTAATATCGTGCCATGAGTTGCCATTAACGTAATATCGTGCCATGAGTTGCCATTAACGTAATATCGTGCCATGAGTTGCCATTAACGTAATATCGTGCCATGAGTTGCCATTAACGTAATATCGTGCCATGAGTTGCCATTAACGTAATATCGTGCCATGAGTTGCCATTAACGTAATATCGTGCCATGAGTTGCCATTAACGTAATATCGTGCCATGAGTTGCCATTAACGTAATATCGTGCCATGAGTTGCCATTAACGTAATATCGTGCCATGAGTTGCCATTAACGTAATATCGTGCCATGAGTTGCCATTAACGTAATATCGTGCCATGAGTTGCCATTAACGTAATATCGTGCCATGAGTTGCCATTAACGTAATATCGTGCCATGAGTTGCCATTAACGTAATATCGTGCCATGAGTTGCCATTAACGTAATATCGTGCCATGAGTTGCCATTAACGTAATATCGTGCCATGAGTTGCCATTAACGTAATATCGTGCCATGAGTTGCCATTAACGTAATATCGTGCCATGAGTTGCCATTAACGTAATATCGTGCCATGAGTTGCCATTAACGTAATATCGTGCCATGAGTTGCCATTAACGTAATATCGTGCCATGAGTTGCCATTAACGTAATATCGTGCCATGAGTTGCCATTAACGTAATATCGTGCCATGAGTTGCCATTAACGTAATATCGTGCCATGAGTTGCCATTAACGTAATATCGTGCCATGAGTTGCCATTAACGTAATATCGTGCCATGAGTTGCCATTAACGTAATATCGTGCCATGAGTTGCCATTAACGTAATATCGTGCCATGAGTTGCCATTAACGTAATATCGTGCCATGAGTTGCCATTAACGTAATATCGTGCCATGAGTTGCCATTAACGTACACTGTGCCCTACTCATCCTCCGACTTTACATTACTTTACTTCGTTTACTTGAAAACGTGAATGAACGAACATATCATTAAATCTTAAAAGAGGAAACATGATACATGAGGAATAGTACTACAAATCAATCATTCAATCATTCATGACGTGTATAAACGAACCTAACCAACTACTCATAGGAAACGTCCTAGTCTACCCGACTCTTTAGAATCCCAAAATCATGAAAACATCATTAAGACATTTAGTTCCTAACATCAACATAATGTAGGGCTTTAGGAGCAGGAAACCTAACACCACTTACCTGGAGTCCTAGCTATGCCGAGCACCGTCCTTTGAGAGCTTGGGTCACCTAAGATATTTTCGTAACATATCATTAGTATCGATTTTAATTCGTAAATTTCAAAACTAAACCAAAACCCGAGCTAAGACTATTTTTCTTAAAACTCATATTCACTTCATTCGGGCATTTTGTCGAGCACAATGCGCTCACCAACTACTTAACTCCATTAATGATGTTTTACTAACCTCCAACCACCAAAACCTAACCATAAATATTCACCCACACCATTAATTCACTCTACCAACCTAAATAACAACCGAAACATCGTCAATGAGCTACAAAATCGCTATCCTTTTGATTTATCATAAATCTAGAAATTTTACACTAAACCCTAAATCAAAACCAACCCTAAAACGTCAACTAAACTATGCCAAAGCGTAAAACTTACCTAGAGCGTTGATTTGGAGAAGAAAACTCGAAGAGAAAACGCCGGAATAGAAGGAGAGGATCGATCGTTGGAGGGACGGTGAAGGAGGGAAGAAAATCATGAGGGGCTCACGTTGGAGAGGAGGGAAAATGAAAGAAAAAAGGAGGAGTTTAGGTTTTATAAAATTTTGACTTCCTAAATTACCATTTTGCCCATAGTTCAATTCCTTTAATTCGTTCACTATTCCGCTATCGGTTTGGTTTTTCCGAAACTCCCTTATTCCTCCAAATATTCCAACTTATTCTTAGGGTTCTAACGAGGCTAAGTGTTCACAAATTGGACCTTATTTACTATTTTTACGAATTAAAACATTATAGGGCTAAAAACGGAACTCTAACGTTACACTATCGATATGGTTTTTTCTAAAAATTTATTTATTCTTCTAAAAATTCCCATAAACCCTTAGGACACTAAATACTCCCCATGCTCGTTAGACGGTCCTATATTCCTTATTTATGAAAATACCCTTGGAGCGTAAAACTCGAAAAACTCGGGTGTTACAGAAAAAGTCCCTTTACAGTTTGAAACAGTCACCGAGACAGTGATATAAGAGATTTGATGCATTTATGACCACTCATGATTTCAAAAGGTATAGTTATGATAGTTGTGTCTACTTCAGAGTGAGTGGTGATGGGTCATTCATTTATCTTCTCTTGTACATCGACGATATGTTGATTGCAACCAAGAATCAGACAGAGATCAGAAAGGTAAAAGCACAGCTGAGTAGCGAGTTCGAGATGAAAGATTTAGGTGCAGCAAAGAAAATACTTGGGATTGAGATTCTTAGAGATCGATTGGCAAGTAAATTATATCTAAGTCAGAAAGGGTACATTGAGAAAGTTCTCAACAGATTTAATATGCAAAGTGCCAAGCCGGTTAATACTTCATTAGCTGCTCATTTTAAACTTTCATCTGCTTTATCACCACAGTCAAATATCGATGTTGATTACATGTCACGAGTTCCATACTCCAGTACGGTTGGTTCTCTTATGTATGCCATGGTTTGTTCACGTCCTGATTTAGCATATGCTGTTAGTGCTGTTAGCAGATATATGGCAAACCCTAGTAAGGAACATTGGAAAGCAGTTCAGTGGATTCTCAGATATTTGCGTGGTTCTACTGATATTTGCTTACAGTTTGGAAGGACTAGAGATGGAGTTGTTGGCTATGTTGATTCTGACTATGCAGGAGATCTTGATAAGAGGAGATCTCTCACAGGATATGTTTTTACAGTTGGAGGTTGTGCCATCAGTTGGAGAGCTACTTTACAAGATACCATCGCATTGTCTACTATAGAAGCAGAATATATGACTATTACAGAAGCATGCAAGGAAGTCATATGGTTGAAAGGTTTGTTCAATGAGCTCAGTAAAGAATTGCAGTTTTCCACGGTCTTTTATGATAGTTAGAGTGCTATTTTTCTAACAAATGATCAGATGTTTCACGAGAGGACTAAGCACATTGATGTGCGTTATCATATTGTTCGCGATGTGATTGCTCGTGGTGATTTCGCAGTGAGTAAAATTAGTACTCATGATAATCTTGCTGATATGATGACCAAGTCCTTGAACACACCTAAGTTCAAACACTGTTTGAGCTTGGTTTGTAATATCCGGCTTGTACGAATTTCGGATTTAATATATTATATTGTTATTTTATTATATAGTGGCATTTTTGGTAAATATGTCAAACCAGGTCCGTTTCACAAAAAGAAAGCGTCATTACGATCCTAACGAATAATAAGAATTTTAAGAAATTTACGGGAATTTTCGGAGATCAAACGCTATATTCCGAACAATTAAGCTTTTCGTAATGAAAAAGACGTTCTTGTAAAAATAGTAAATGAGGTCCGAATTGTGAACGGACAGTTTTATTAAGTCCCAAATAATAAGTTAGACTTATTGGTGAAGTAAGGACGTTTGGAGAGGTCGAATGGCTAGACGATTAACGAACCGAAGAACGAAATCAATATAAAAACCAAATAAGGGCAATTTGGTAATTAGCAAATTCAATATTATAAATCAATCAAAATTCTTTTATTTCATTTCATTTCTCCTCTTCGAATTCCAGAACCACTTTCTCTCTGTTTCTCTTTTCTCTCTCGCAAACCCTCTCTGGCCGTCGACGTTTCTCACGATCCGACCTCTGGTTTTGTTCCGTTTTTCCTCCGTCCTTCACGTTTCTTCCTCCAATCGACGTTCTCGATAAGTCTCTATAGTTTTGGAACATTGAAATCCGAGTTTCGTAAAGTTTTAAACGTTTAGGTTCGTTTAGGTTTTCGATTAAAAACGAGATCTAGGGCTCGTAATCGATAAGTTGTCAATGATTAAGTAAATATTGAACGTGTTGGACGTATTTGGACGAATCTAATCGATTTAGGAAAAATGTTAGAATTTACGAAATTTTGAGATTTTTGAATAAACTCGTTTAACGTAAATCCTTGTAAATTGCTTAGGTAAACAGTGCTCGTGGACGGGTTTAAGCTGCTTTGGACGCGAGGTAAGTTCTCGTGATTTTCTTTGGCCAAATCGGCCTACACCGTACATCGTGTCGTCTCGAGGCGTTTTGGAGATGCCTTTAGTTAGTTTTGCTCGGTTTGGGTAGCTAGGTCTTAGGAGTTTATAGTTTACGTTTTTAAAGTCCCGATGGTCTATGTGTTGCTTGTTTATTGTATGATATTGAACTGTTCACGCATCACTTGGTTTTAAAGAAAAGCATGAAAACGAATTTCCGCACAGAGTTTTAAAGATAACGTAAAGCATAGCATCGGCCGAAAGGCTTACAGTGCACGGCCGAAAGGCTTACAGTTCACGGCCGAAAGGCTTACAGTTCACGGCCGAAAGGCTTACAGTACACCGGCCGAAAGGCTTACAGGCCGAAAGGCATACAGATACAGGTCACGCGAGGTGGGGCTCAGGCACGGCTGTACGGATTGTAAGCGTGTACCCCCCTCCTCTAGCTGGAAAGAGTAGTCCGCCCGCTGGATGAGCTCTCTCTGGTTAGAGGGTATAGGATCTCGGTGACACCTACAGAGCATTGCATAGAAAGATAAAATAAAGAATGATTTATCGAACTCATAGCACAGCATGCATCGCATTTACTAGGGCTTACTGAGATTTATCTCATAGTGTGTTTATGTATGGTGTAGGTGACATAGACTACGAGATACCAGGTGAGGACGACGTTCCTCCACCTGAGGCATAGCTCAGTTGACGGATGATGGCTGCGGTGGTGTGCTGGCGCAGTTGGGGCTTAACCGACCCGTGGGACGTATGTATAGGTTTGAGAGTCTTTTGGGATAATTGATAGAATATGTATAGATATTTTAGGATGTTTAATTTGTTTTTGAAAATTCTGGAACTGTTTGGTGTATAGTGTCTTAAATGATTTAGTAAACTGTATTTGTACTGTTTTAGGTTCGGTACGGATATGCTCGAGTTTTAGAGCTATCCACGCCGTTCGTTTTTAGAAAGTCTTATCGCAATTAGAGTATCGTGTTATTGTAAGTCTGAATTGCGTAATTAGTAGTCGATGAATAGATATAGAAGTTGATTTTCAGATTGTTATTTGATGAAGTGTTGCTCTCTGGAATCGGATTCCAGAGAGCATATGGGATGAAAATAAAAAGGGCCGTTGTGCTCTCTGGAAGTTCAGATTCCAGAGAGTACTTAGTGGGAAAGTAAAACAGAACAGAGGAGAAAAACAGGAAAGGATCGCTGCAATGTATATAGAGTGCAGCGATCGATCTCTGCAAATTGCAGAGATCGATCCCTGCAATGCATATAGCATGCAGCGATCGATCTCTGCAATTCGCAGAGATCGGTCGCTGCCTCTCTTTTGTCAGCAGGGACGGTTTTGCCCTCCCAATGTTTTATTATGTTTTATTAGTTTTAATTGATTTAATTTAATTGTTTTAAAAGTTTTATTTAAATTGTTTTAAAGGTTAGATTTCAATTCCGATTTCGATTCTGGTTTCGATTTCGGTTTAGCTTCCACTTAAAGTTTAATTAAATTTATTAGAAAAAAAAAATATATTCGGGAAAAAACGGGTACAGTTTTAGGGGTGTTACATGGTTGGTATTAGCTGCTGATTTTGCCCTCAGAGGCTTTTATGGTGGAGGAGTTTTCTTTTCAAGTTATGGAGTATATTTTAAGCAGTAGAATTCGTGTTAAGGTAGAGATTTGTTATAATCGGTGTGACTCGATTTCTGTTTGGGCCAGGCCGGTTCGGCCCACGTTGTGAATCTCATTATGACTATGATTTTTTTGTCTACATATAAATATATGTTTGAGTCGCAAAACTCATTGTACCTTTGATTTTAGTGATTTCTCCTCTCTCCGTAGTTTTTCCCTTTAGGGTTTTCCATATAAATCTTGATGTCTACTATTTTCTCATTTTTCAATTTATGTTTCGATTTCGGTTTTTTCAACAACAACTTTGTGATTCCTTACTCTACTCAATGAGTAGAAATTACACAATAAAAAGAGGGAATCAGGGAGGAACTTCATCACATAGTAAAAATGTCAGATTGAACTCTACTATTTTAAATTATTCATTGGTTTAGAATATGCGTATGATGTAGCATATTCATCACCAATGTCGGATCTCACATAAAAAGGTTGTGTAGAATTATAGAAATAATCTAAATCCCATTATAAGAAAGTAAAATACAAGAAAGGAGAAAAATTTGTAGAAACCTCCATATTTAGAGAAAATTCTGGTTTCTGGTTATACCTCTTTGATACGATGGTTAAGAGCTATCTTGATATGGTAGATATAAATATATGCAAACATGTCATAAGGTTGTGTATTGAAACATGATATTCATTATTTTGAGAAACTCGATCATATTTCTGGCCTAGCTTCTATCCACAATTGGAGGAAATACATGAAAGATGAATGTATACTGACTTATATCAATATGTGCTGGATAATAAGCTTCAATTAAAATTGTTATATAGAAATCTCGATTTTCAATGATAAGGCATGTTGTTGAAGTATGATTGAAATATTGACTTTTGTCTCTTTGCTTTTATTTTAGTTGTTTTGTATCATTTTAAGACAAACAATTAGGTACGTTTGAAGGTGTAATAATCCATAAACTAGAATTATTTTGATAGGATTTATTTGTAAAAATGCATAAAATTATGAGCAATGTGATAGCAAAAAAAACTATAGTTTTTATTAAACTATTCTCAGATATCTTTGTAAATCCTATAATTTAATACATTATGCTTTAAAAGTTTTTTAGAAAATTTACAAATTACAAAAAGATTCTAATTTTGTCACTGTCAAAAACCCGAGCAAATCTAATTTAATAAACAGATTTTTGCTTTTTTAAGAGAATGATGTTGGAATTTCTTTCTTATTTCACTAGTTGCACAGAATTAGGAGAAGAGAAAAATTAAAAAGACCATAGTCTTTGTGAGAAAATAACCCTGAGATCGAGGGAATAAAGATTTTCTTCGTACTCTGTTTTTTCGTTCATTTTCTGGTTTCCTGGTTTCTAGCTTCTGTTGTTAGTTTTCTGTTTTTTCTGTTTTATGTTTACGTGTTAAGTTAGTTAGAAATGGGTTTGTAAATACCGATGATTATGAATGAATATTTAACGTTTTTCTTCACTGTGTTTTCACCATTTTCCTGGGTCCAGAACCAACATCTGGTATCAGAGCTAGCTTTCACGTTTTGCATTAAAAATGTCAAACGCCAATCAGCAAGCAGTGAAGGAAAACGGCGGAGTGTCGTTTCACTATACGATGCTGAGTCCTCACAATTACGCGGTATGGGCGATAAAGACACAAGCAATCCTTGATGCTCAAGGAGTCTGGGAGGCGGTGGAGCCCGCAGAAGGAGCACGAGTGGATGTGAAGAAGGATAAAACGGCTCGGGCATACATTTTGCAGTGTGTTCCCGAAGATATCCTCCTCCAGATTGCAACGAAAAAAACAGCAAAAGAAACTTGGGAAAGCCTCAAGACGAGGTACCTAGGTGGTGATCGGGTCAAGAAAGCACGTATACAGACACTCAAAAGTGAGTTCGATGCTCTTCGAATGAAGGAGACCGAGACGATTGATGAATTCGCTGGAAAGCTCGGTGCAATAACCAGCAAGTTTTCAACCCTCGGTGAAACACTTGAAGACTCTTCCCTGGTGAAGAAACTGCTCGACTCTGTTCCTGAGAAATACTTTCCCATTGTCGCCGGAATCGAACAATTCTACGACCTTGAGGACATGCTATTTGAGGAAGCAATAGGGCGATTAAAAGCATATGAAGAACGAACAACACGATTACGCGGCAACACCAACGGAGCTCAGGGTCAGCTGTTACTCACTCATGCAGAATGGCAAGCTCGACAGAAGGGGAGCAACAGTGACTCCTCGTCGGGAGGAAAAGGGCGTGGGTCCAGTGGATCTGACCGTGGCAAATGGCGTGGGCGAGGCCGCGGCCGTGGTCGTGGAGGTCTGCGAAAAGAAAATACAACAGGCGGTAATAACAACACCACCAGTGGAACTCGCGATAAAAGTCACATAAAGTGCTGGAATTGTGATAAAATGGGACACTACTCCTCTGATTGCCGCAGCAAACGTCGCGATGATGAAGCTAATCTCACTCACGACGTTGATGAAGAACCAGCACTGTTGATGGCTGAAACCCAAAAGGTAACACATACCAAGAGTGAACAGCAGGATGCTGTACTACTCAACGAAGAAAGAATATTGCCAGAAAGATACAGTGGCGACCAGAAGGGAGAAAACGAAGATGTATGGTATCTTGACAATGGTGCCAGCAACCACATGACAGGGCATCGCCAGAAATTCCAAGAGTTGGATGAAGCTGTCACCGGGAGGGTGAAGTTTGGCGATGGATCAACCATCCAGATCATGGGAAAGGGGACTGTTATGTTCGATTGCAAGAATGGTGATCAAAAGGTTCTCCAGGAGGTATACTACATTCCCAAATTGTGTAGTAATATTCTAAGCCTTGGGCAAATGACAGAAGACGGGAACGAGGTACACATGGTAGGAGAAACCATGAAAATATTTGACAGAAGTGGGAAACTTTTGATGATGGTGAAGAGAACACAAAACCGCCTGTACAAGATAAAGTTGAAGACTTTCAAACAGGTATGTCTCCTAACAAGTTTAGACGATCCAGCATGGTTATGGCATGCAAGACTCGGCCACGTAAACTTCCATGATCTGAAACTTTTGGGGGAGAAGAAGATGGCAGTTGGTGTGCCATTATTATCTCAACCAAACAAATTATGTGAGGCGTGTGTGATAGCCAAGCATCCACGATTGACATTCCCACACCAGACAAAGTATAGAGCAGAGAAGCCACTGGAACTTCTCCATGCAGATATTTGTGGGCCAATTTCACCATGTACACTTGGCGGTAATAATTACTTCCTTCTAATTGTCGATGATTACACTAGGTGGATGTGGGTATATATATTGGCAGCAAAAAAGGATGCTTTCATGGCATTCAAGAAGTTTAAGTCTGTGACAGAAAACAAGTCTGAGTACAAGATCAAAACACTCAGGACAGATCGCGGTGGGGAGTTTTTATCCAATGAGTTCACTAGTTTCTGTGAAAACGAAGGGATTGAAAGGCACCTCACAGCTCCCTACACACCGCAGCAGAATGGTGTTGTGGAACGCCGAAACCGTACAGTAATGGCCATGACAAGATCCCTGCTCAAAAGCATGCACGTACCTGCAAAATTCTGGGGAGAGGCAGTTAGACATGCCGTCTATCTGCTGAACCGTCTTCCAACTAAGGCATTAGGAGATCGGACACCATTTGAAGCTTGGATGGGAAGAAAACCACACCTCGCTCACCTGAGAGTGTTCGGCTGTGTAGCATACGCGAAGAACACAGTTCCTCACCTCAAGAAACTCGATGACAGAAGCTCGGGCATGGTTTACTTGGGTGTAGAGGAAGGTTGCAAAGCTCATCGATTATTTGATCCGAACCAAAACAAGTTGCAAGTAAGTAGAGATGTTATGTTTCAAGAAGATCTCAACTGGTCTTGGAATGCAGGTGCTAGCGATGAAGGGACTCCGTCGGAGCTCATCATGTTGGATGTTTTTTATTCTGGTGAACCGGGTGATGATACAGAAACTGAAACTTTTCCACAACCAATGCCAGAAACTGTAAGTTCATCAGAAACAGTAAGTTCACCTTCACTTCCGTCTAGCAATCGTGAAGCTGCACCGTCTTTATTAAGCAGCTCGCCTGAATCACAAGACAGACCCATTCGGTTCAGGTCAATCAATGACATTTACGCCAATACTGAGGAAGTGGCTGCAATAGATGAAGAAGAGAATGAGGTGATGATGATGATGTCTGAAGAGCCAACCAGTTTTCAAGAAGCTGTAAATGAAGCATGCTGGTACGAAGCGATGAAGGAGGAGCTAAAATCCATTGAAAAGAACAAAACCTGGATTCTAACTGAACTCCCACCAGGTCACAAACCCATCGGCTTAAAGTGGGTATTTAAATTAAAGAAAAATTCAGATGGGCAAGTTGTTAAACACAAAGCAAGGCTTGTGGCAAAAGGCTACGTACAAAAACAAGGAATTGATTTCGAAGAAGTATTCGCACCTGTAGCAAGGCTTGACACCATACGGGTTATCCTTGCACTTGCTGCAAACCAAGGATGGGAGGTACACCATCTAGATGTGAAGTCAGCATTCCTTAATGGGGAGTTAGAAGAGGAGGTATATGTCACCCAACCTGATGGTTTTGAGGTGCAAAACCAGAAACATAAAGTGTATAAACTGTCAAAGGCACTCTATGGTTTACGGCAAGCTCCACGAGCCTGGAACATACGCTTGGACAAGAGTCTAACAACATTGGGTTTCAGGAAATGCACTCAAGAACATGCAGTATATATAAGAAATAAAGGAGAAGCTAGGGTGATTGTAGGAGTATACGTTGATGATCTGATTGTTACAGGAAGAAGCATCGAAGAAGTGGAAAACTTCAAGCAGCAAATGATGATAGAATTTGAGATGAGTGATTTAAGTCGTCTCTCCTATTACTTGGGATTTGAGGTAGAACAACAGAAGGGTCGAATATTACTCAAACAATCCACTTATGCTAAGAAAATTCTGTCTCAGTTCAAGATGGCAGATTGCAATTCCACGAAGTACCCGATGGAGCCCAAGACAAAATTGCATAAAGACTTGGAAGGGACTCCAGTTGATGCAACTGAATTTAGAAGAATCATTGGTTGCCTCAGATACCTGCTACACACACGTCCAGATATTTCCTACGCAGTAG
Organism: Begonia masoniana; assembly: GCA_022432975.1. NCBI lineage: Eukaryota > Viridiplantae > Streptophyta > Magnoliopsida > Cucurbitales > Begoniaceae > Begonia > Begonia masoniana. Next base: position 24,835,994 of record CM039507.1, read on the forward strand.
GAATGGCAAGCAGATACATGGATAGACCCACGATAATGCACCTCAAAGTGGTTAAGCAGATCCTCAGGTATTTGAAAGGCACAATACATTTTGGGCTTGTTTATGTGAAGGGATCCCATGAATTTGGCATATTCGGTTATTCGGACAGTGACTTAGCCGGTGATTGCGATGGGAGGAAAAGCACAAGTGGAATGGCATTTTACATTAATGAAAACTTGGTGTCCTGGAGCTCACAAAAGCAAAAGACAGTGGCTCTCTCTTCGTGTGAGGCTGAGTTCATGGCTGCAACTGATGCAGCTTGTCAAGCAATATGGTTGAGGAGCCTTGTTAACGAACTGACTGATGCAGAACCAAAGCAAGTGACTTTATTTATTGATAATAAATCTGCCATAGCTCTTATGAAGAACCCAGTTTTTCATGGGCGTAGTAAGCACATAGATACAAGATTTCATTTTATTAGAGAATGCGTTGAGAAGGAGCAGATCATGGTGGAGTTAATTAACACCGGAGAACAGCGAGCAGATTTATTGACAAAGGCTTTGTCAGGAGTGAAGATAGCAGCCATGCGCCAGCTGCTTGGAGTTCGTGACTTGGAATCGTCTCAGGATTAGGGGGAGATTTGTGAGAAAATAACCCTGAGATCGAGGGAATAAAGATTTTCTTCGTACTCTGTTTTTTCGTTCATTTTCTGGTTTCCTGGTTTCTAGCTTCTGTTGTTAGTTTTCTGTTTTTTCTGTTTTATGTTTACGTGTTAAGTTAGTTAGAAATGGGTTTGTAAATACCGATGATTATGAATGAATATTTAACGTTTTTCTTCACTGTGTTTTCACCATTTTCCTGGGTCCAGAACCAACAGTCTTAAATACTAGAAAGTGTCTGGGGTCATTAAACATATTGTATAGTGTGCAATATTGTATTCTGGGGTTATAAATATAGGTAACATTTTTATGCAAGTTTTATAAGAATATAAATTTGTATGAAAACATTTCTGAATATTTTTGATTTTTTTCATTAAAGTCTCTTCAAGAATTTGTGTTAAAACCTAATTATGGACAAAATCATTCCATAGTAATATTTGTCAAATTGATGATACCTCAAACTTATTTGCGGTTCTTACATTTACAGCAAAAGCTTCCAAATTTAGAAATATGAGTCAATTAAAATGATGTGCTCTCATCATTTTTGTAGTTGAATCTGAATTGCTGGTTTTGCCATGACCCTTTATGTGCGATTGAATATGAATTTGAAATTGAAGTGCTTCGCCGTTTTCTTTCAATGATATCTTATTTAGAATTTCTGGAAATAGAAACGTTGTCTAACTCTCATTGGCTGACAAATAAGCTTTGTCATAAAGTAACCATGTAACCTTGCCAGAGTACCATCTAGATTTGTTAGGATATGCGCAATAAATAAATTAAAATATTTATTCAATTTTAACTTTTGCATGTATGCATTTTAACTTGCTTTGAAAATTCCATGCAAATTAATAATTATTTATACAGTTTATGCATATATATTTCAAGTTCAAAATCTTAAAATAGTTAAAAGTCACAAATGTTGTTCAATTTGATCCTCATAACAATATGTACTAACATAAGCATTAACGAATTTTATATGATGAAGTTGAATATTCTTTTTAAGACAATGCAAGAAATCGACAACAGCAAAACATAAGACAAATCAAAAGACACAGAAGAGAAAAGAGGAGAAATGAAACACATACCCAACAAATGAAGAAATCAACATCAACAAATCCTAAGCAGTAGTTGTTTTATAGAATAAAAACCATATGAATTTGATATAAAACATTAATTTTGAGTACGAACCTTTAACTACACAAAAATACAAACTAAATGGGTGTGTCTGCGAAGATAAGAAAACTTCTACATTAATTTGTATGTGTACATAGACTTGACGTATTCTAAATATAGATGTGTTTTGACATATTGGCATGTATGTATCATAATGTTGTGTTCATAATCATATCTATCCCTCTCACACGAAACTTTGCAATAAAATATTGTACAAATATCACAGTGGCCACAACGGTCAACTTCACCAATATAAATTTATGAAAAAAACACATTAAACTGGATGACTGCAAAATATCCGGGTATGTGTGACCCCATGTCATCAATGATAACAGTATAATGGCATAAACTGCTTAGAAAAAACTAAAGATACATACTGTTTAAGAAATTAAATTCCGTAATCAAACTAACTGCAGTACAATTTTTTTTGTTTGTTCTAAAGACAAAGTTATTCAGACTTGATTTCCTTGTGCATAAAAGAAAGAACACAAACACATTATGATATTAAGTGAAAGTAAAGTAAAGGAAACACTATCTTCATGCCTCAATATTTGAACAACACCTATTTTCTTTTTTCTAAAAAGAACGCTTATAGACTTTTAACATGAAATATTAACTTATTCAGTACTGTAAGTAACTTGTACTATTTCTTCGACTAAAAATGACAAAACAAAATACAAGTCTGAAGCCATAAAGGCACAATTGTGCTGATTCCAAAAAACTTTTATCACCGTCATAACTAAAAATTATTGCTCAGGTCGGTTGAAAAATTGAATGCAAAACAAAAAAAAAAAAACAAGAAAATAATGGATACCGAATTTTACGTGAAAACCCTATAAAGAACAAAATCACGGGCAAATGAGAGAATCACTAATATCAAATTCGGTACAATGAGTTTTGTGACTCAAGTATTAATATATAGAGAAAACGTAAAATCCTAATATTGATATACGGGTCCGACTTGGCCCAATGAGAATTCGGGTTATACCAAATTCTAACAATCTCCACCTTAACACAACTTCCGCATGAGAGATCCAACGGGCTACTTGATCCAACCCAAATTGAATCCAGAACACTGAACTCTGACAATCTCAACATTCAAAGAAATTCTGGTGCAAGGAAACAAATATGCAAAAAAGTAAACTCATCTACTACAAAAGCCTCTGTTGGGCTGGCTCATGTGGTGGGCTCTAATAAGGTCGCTCTTCGCTGATTAGCCTCGAGTTTCTCCTTTGGCAAAGCCTTCGTCAACATATCTGAACCATTCTTACTGGTTCTACCTTTGACGATACCACTTTGACGTGAAACTGAAATTAGTGACTAAACATCTGTAATAGGCTGACTCACTAGCTCTGATGTACCCTCAGATCCCAACCTGAACTTCACCTGAGAGCCTGACTTCTTCTGAATCTTTTCAACCTTTCTCTTAAATGGTGAATTCATAAACTTCTCCGCCTTATTACCCACCACATTGACTGTGGAATCCGCAATTTTTGCGTGCATCACATATAATGAGGATCATTTTTCTCCTCTCGCCACGATCAATGAACCTCTGGTAAGCTTCTATTTTCCATCACGAAATGTATTGCCAAACCCTTCGTCATCAAGCTTGCCAATCAAGACCAAATTCTTGCGGATGTCGGGGATGTGCTTCACATCTCTCAAAACCAAGGTGTTGCCAATGTTGGTCTCCAAATGCACGTCTCTCGTACCAATGGCTTTTGCAATGCCATCATTTCTTATCCTCATACTTCCAAAATCACCTGAAATGTAGGACGTGAAGAAATCCCTCCGCGAAGTGGCATGTATTGAAGCATCACTATCGATTACCCAACTCGTATCTTGGCAAGAGAGATTTACTACATCTCCGTCGTACACACTAAAGAACTCATCGGTGGTCGTGGCTACCTCCTCACTTGTGTCACCCTCTTCAGTCTTCTTTTCTTTTCCTTTGGAATTTGAATTCTCCCGAATTAGCTTTTGACAAAATCTCTTTATGTGTCACTTTTTGCCACAATGATAACACTCTAAGTTAGTGTATTTTTCCGACTTGCTCTGACTTCTATTTCTGTTGCACGGACCTTTGCTTTGACTCCTCCTATTTTCAGTGAATAGGATGTCTGACTCTGAAGAAGAACCTGTCAACTTTCTTCTTATCTCCTCGTTTAGAACACTGCTCTTGACTATATCCATAGCTAGAACACCATCTTGAACAGAGTTGGACAACGACATTTTGAATATCTCCCACGAGTTCGATAAAGTACCAAGAAGCATCAATCCCTGAACCTCTTCATCAAACTTGATTTTCATTCCAGCCAACTAATTTATGATTCCCTAGAATGTATTCAGGTGATTGGTCATTGCCTTTCCATTATGGTACTGCAACCCTAGAAGCTGCTTCATAAAAAAAAATTTATTGTTGTCGGTCTTCTGAGCATATAACTCTTCAAGCTTTTTCCATAAACTCTGAGCATTCTTTTCCTCACTGACATGGTTGAGGACATTATCATCTACCTATTGAAGAATGTAACCACACACTTGACAATGACACAATTCACATTTGACGTCAGACTTAGCCGCTGGCTTCGCACCAGCAAACATAGGCAAATAATAATCTTTCACATAGAGAAGATCCTCTATCTTCTTTTTCCACACATAATAGTTTGAGCCATTCAACGTGACCATCCTGCTTGGATTATTGATCTTCAAAAACAGCTTCCACAAACTATCAGAATAAATCTTTAAAAATATTCTGAACCAATTCGCCCAAAATTCAAATATTTTCGTCCTCCAAAATAATCCAAATTTTGAAGTCCAAAAACGATATTCCAACCCAAAAATAGTACCTTGAAAAATTTCAGAACAAATCTTCACGAAGCCAAAGATTCTCCTTCTCCACGGTCTGGGGCAGCAAGGAATTGTTGAATTCCCTTGAAACTTCAACTCTTCTCTATTGAAGAAGGCGTGGCGCACAGTAGCGAAGGAAATAAAAATTCTTTTTTTTTTTTTGTTTCTCTGCTTTTCGACTGAGCACAAGCACAACAGAGAACAACCGAAAAAGGTTGGTTCTTCACGGTCAGTGGCGATTTCTGTTCAACAGCGACAACGACGTGCGGCGGAGCAAAACGGTAACTTCTTCTACTCGGATGGCAGCCGCGCTTCAATCTGGCGCGCAGTAATTCACTCAACCCTGACCGGCGATGGCAGCTTCTCTCTCCTAGGTTGCTGCTTTTCGTTCTTCTACACTGGCGACGAACATCAATTTTTGTGGTCTGTCTGCTCTTTGCGATCGGCGATTAGTGATCGACTTCTTTTCGATGGCAGACGACAGCGACCAACATTTCTCCTCTACGCTATCTGTTCTTCGCGGCGAGCAGAAAAGAGCAAAAAGGAAAAACAACGTTTTTCCTTTTCTTTATTTTTTTATTTCAAATTTCTTTTTTCCAAAAACTGCAAATTTTCACCGAAATTGCAAACCAAAAAAAAATCATTCTATACCTTCGAAAAAATCCAAACCTGATTTTTCGAAACCTTCAACCTGAAACTCTGATACCAGTTGTTGAAAAATCAAACGCGAAACCGAAAAAGAAAATGAGAAAATAATGGACACCGAATTTTACATGGAAACCCTAAAAGGGAGAAAATCACGGGCAGAGGAGAGAATCACTAATATCAAATTCGGTACAATGAGTTTTGCTACTCAAGTATCAATATATAGAGAAAACGTAAAATCGTAATATTGATATACAGGCCCGACCCGGCCTAACTAGAATTCGAGTCACACCAAATTCTAACAATGTCATCATCTTTCACATACAAGGTTGAGTCTTTTATGAATGAACAACACCTATTTACCAATCCTTTGTCATGGAAAGTGTAAGAAAGGATGTATAAACTTTGTCTCAATACTATTAAAACTCTCTAAATTGAAATCATTTTGATAATATAAATGCTATTGATTTAAAGATACAGTGAGAGTTGATGATGCAAACCGATTGATCGAAAGGACCCGAGACCCAACAACAACACAAAATAGTTCAAAGGAACGCATTTTTTATTCAAGAATAAAGTAAGGAACCATGACTAAAATCGAAGAATTCGATGAAAGCATAGTTATCAAAACAGGAGCTTGACCCGAGCCACACCTGTTGACTGAACCGAATCTATCAAAATAGGAGCTTGACCCAGACCAAACTCGTTAGTAAGAACCAAATCTATCAAGCAAGATTTTTGAAGTGTGACTTGAAGAAGATCGTTGTTATTTGCAAAGAACCAAAGAGAAATCTTCTCTAAAAAAACTTATTTTTTTAATTCAAACTTGTTCTATTAAATCGAAAGTGTTTTGCCATTAAATAGGCTACACGTTTAACTAAATTAAATGCCAAAATGAAAATAAAAGATAAAATAACTAATAAAATCTTGGGATAAGGATCTTTTGCATGATCGGATGTCATCTCATGTTTAAACTCTGTTTGAACATGATTTGAATTGATTTGAGTAGATTTGGCTGGATGAGATCTCTCCTACGGGATTTGCATGCACTTGCATGTGTTTGTGCATGACTTTTTAATCTTTGTATGAACATGTACTTGACACATGTCCTCTTAATTCTTACATGCGCATCTGCGTCGCCCCTTCCCTTTTAGTTATTCGTGAGCATGTGCGCTGCACCTTCTCCAAATCTTCACATATCTTCAGCCTCCTTGCTTCAACATGATTATTTTCAATCCTCGACATATTCAATAGTTTTAGATCAAGTTTTCACGACTTCTCTCTCTCTCTCTTGGATCTCTAAAATCAATTCTTACAAGGCCTCACGAATCTTTTTAGCTTTGCATTGCGTCATTGGGCCACCAATGTCCTCAATTGGATCCTTGCTCTTGGGCTTGAGCTTAGTCGCTTTTTAGATCACATCATTATCTCCCTATTCGAAAAGATTCATACTCAAATTTTTTGCATCATACAAAGATAAGTCATTAACATTAACAGATGCACTAACATTACCATTTCGCTAAGTAAGTTGATCTGGTAGGCATTGTCGTTTATGTATTCAAGGACTTGAAATGGTCAATCTCGTCATGGATGCAACTTGCTTTTCTGTTGATTTGAAAACTTCTCTTTTCGAAGATGTAGCCAAACCTAATCTCTGGGCTCAAATATAATCTTTTTGCGACTTTTGTTGGCTTGATGTGTATAATGTTTGTGTGATGACTTGAATGTGTACGTATGGTATGATTGCGGGGAAAATCTCGAGACCTAAGTCTAGTGTAGGCAAATATCTGACTCGAGTATAGGCAAATCCTGGGTCGTAAAAATGAGGTCGTCACAATCCAAAATTGCCTGGGAAGGTATATGAAAATGAAACTTATGTAAGGAAACCCTCTCAAGATAGTAAGACACGTTTTGGAGCATAATTGGCAACGAATCCTATAAGAACTCTGAAGTTAAAAGTGCCCCGGGGAGAGCAGTACCATATTTGGGTGACTGACTGGGAAGTCCTCGCCAAACAAATCCGTGAGGGGAGGATATTGGGCTACGACCCAATCCCCGGAGCGGACAATATCTTACTGGAAAAAGGGGTCGTTACAAATGCTATCAGAGCTTGTACCCAACTGAAAATATGGCCAACGAGGACGTTGGGCCCTTGAGGGGGGGTGATTGTGATGACCTGAATATGTACGTATGAGTATGACTGCGGGAAAAACCTCGAGTTGTGGGGCAAACCTTGGGACCTAAGCCGAGTGTAGGCAAATCCCGAGTCGTAAAAATAGGGTCTTCACAATCTCACATCGCTTGGGGAGGTATATGGAAATGAAACATATGTAAGGAAACCTTCTCAAGATAGTAAGACGCGTTTTGAAGTATAATTGGCAACGGATCCCATAATAACTCCGAAGTTAAAAGTGCTCCGGGGAGAGCAGTACCATGTTGGGTGACCGACTTAGAAGTCCTCGCTAAACAAATCCGTGAGGGGGGGATATTGGGTTATGACCCAATCCCCAGAGTGGACAATATCTTACTGGGAAAAGGGGTCGTTACAGTTCGTTTCTCTCTAAAATGTTCTCTTTTACTTTCACATGTAAGTCCCTAACAAATTTAGTCTTTTTCTCTCCATCAAGATTAACAAAGTCGTTAATAGGTAGAGATAAAATATCAAGAGGAGTTAACTGATTAAATCCATAAATAATTTTGAAGGGTGAATATGAAGTAGTAAAATGAACAACTCGGTTATAAGCAAATTCAACATGAGGTAAACATTTTTTCCAATTTTTAGACATAATCGCTCTTAATAATGTAGAAAATGTTTCATTTACCACTTCGGTTTGTCCATCCGTTAAGGGGTGTGCCACGGTTGAGAATAAGAGTTTTGTCCCTAGCTTACTCCATAAAATTCTCCAAAAAGTTACTTAAGAACTTAACATCTTTATCACTCACAATGATTTTAGGAATTTCGTGTAAACGCACAACTTCTTTCAAGAATAAGTCTGCCACATGAGTAGCGTCATTTGTCTTTGAACATGCTATAAAGTGAGCCATCTTACTAAACCTATCTACTACCACAAATATGCTATCTTTCCCTCCTTGTGTCCTCGACAAACCAATCACAAAATCCATCAATATGTCCACCCAAGGTTGGTTAGGAATAGGTAGAGGAGTGTATTATCCATAAAGTTTAATCTTTGATTTGACATTCCTACACTCAATGCATTTATCACAAATGGCTGGAACATCATGTTTCTTTCTCGGCCAATAAAAATGTTCACAATGCACACTAAATATTTTATTAACTCCAAAGTGTCCCATTACCCTCCTCCATGAGTCTCTCTAACAAGTAACTCTCTTAAAGAACATTTAGGAATACAAAGTTTATCATTTTTAAATAAAAATCCCTCATGTCTATAATAATCATTACATGCATGTTCTCACATTCTTTCCAAACGTGATCAAAATCTGAGTCCGATTTATATAAGTTCTTCATTAAATCAAATCCTAACAACTAAGATTGTAACGTAGTTATAAGCACGTACCTTCTTGACAATGCATCGACAACCACATTCTCTTTAGCATTTTTATAATGAATAACATAATGAAAGATCTCTATTAACTCCCTTCACTTTGCATGTCTTTTGTGCAACTTTCCTTGTATCTTTAGATGCTTTAGGCTTTCGTGATCGGAATGGATAATGAACTCTTTAGGCCACAAGTAGTGTTGCCACGTTTGTAATGTTATCATCAAGGCATACAACTCCCTGTCGTATGTTGGATAGTTTAAGATCGTGCCACTTAGCTTTTCACTAACATAGGCGATCGACTTCATATCCTGCATCAAAAAACCACCAATTTTTTTTCTCGGCGCATCGCATTCAATCTCAAATGTTTTATCAAAATTTGGCAAAAGTAACAAATGTGCATTAGTTAACTTTTCTTTTAGATAATTAAAAGATTCATCATGTACCTCGTTTCACCTAAAATCAACATTCTTTTTAACCAAATCATTCAATGGTACCGCAATAGTACTAAAGTCCCCAACGAATTGTCAGTAAAAGCTAGATAAGCCATGAAAACTACGTGCCTTGTTAGCATTCTTTGGTTTTGGCCACTCCTTGATTGCCTTCACCTTTTATTCATCCACCGATACACCACTCGAGTTCACTACAAAACCAAGAAACACTACCGATTCCATTCAAAAAGTGCACTTTTTGAGGTTAGCATATAATTGGTTTATTCGCAATACATTAAAAATAGATTTTAAATGTTCCACATGTTGTTCTAATGTTTTGCTATAAACTAATATATTATTAAAATAAACCACGACAAATTTTTCAATAAACGATCGTAATATATGATTCCTTAACCTCATAAATGTGCTAGGCGCATTAGATAATCTAAAGGGAATGACTAACCACTCATAAAACCCAAATTTTGTTTTGAAAGTGATTTTTCGCTCGTCTTCCTTTTTCATACGAATTTGATAATATTCATTCTTTAAATCAATTTTTGAGAATAAACAAGCGTCATATAACTCATCAACCATGTCATCTAACTTGGTATATGATATCGATATTTTACCGTTATTTTATTAATTTCTCGGCAATCCACGCTCATTCTCCATGATCCATCCTTCTTTGGCACCAATATCACAGGTACCGAGCTGTCCACTAACTCTTCTACTTGCGTTTGATTTCCTTTGTTTCCTCCATTTTTGCTCGATATGTTGGTCGGTTTGAAATTGTCGCACTCGAGATGAAATCAATTTGATGCTCGATTCCTATAAGTGGGGTACTCATTTCGATAACGCCTCTGTGAATGCATCCTTAAACTCCTGCAAAAGAAAAATCACAGCACTTGGAAGAGAAATTGGTAAGTCGTTAGATGATAAATAAATATCTTTATATAAAAGCAAAATCATCTCATGCTTATCCTCACTTTTGTTTATCAACATGATTTCTTTATCACTCGACTTTTGTTCTATCTCTCTCTCGGTTTTTCTCTCTTTTCCCTCAATTTTTCTCTCTTTCTCCCTCAGTTCTTCATCCCCCTTTGTACACTTTTCAACTATTTTTCCTTTTTCATTTTCTTTCTCTTTTTCGGCCTCTTTTTCAATTAATTTCTTTTCACCACTTTCGTTTTTGGCCCTAATATTTTGGAATTCCTTCGCGATTCTCTCTTGGTCTACAATTGCCTCCCATGGCTTTAATGGTGTAAGGATCATGGTTTTTCAATTGTAAACCAACGAATACTCATTCTTGTAACCATTATGCTTGATGTATCAATCGAATTGCCAAGACCTCCCCAAAAGTATTTGTGTAGCTTACATTGACGCTACATCACATAAAACTTTATCTTGGCACCTTCCAATTGATAAAGGAACTTCCACTTGTTTAATCACCTTGATTTTTCCACAATTGTTTAACCATTGCAACTTGTATGATTTTAGATGTTGCTCGATTTTCAAGTTCAACTTTTGAACTAGTAATGTGCTTACTACATTGGTGCAACTCCCACTATCAATGATCAAACTACAAACTTTGTTGTGCACATGACATCTTGTATGGAATATATACTCACGTTGTACTTTGTCTCCATCCTCTTTAGGTTGCACATTCAATACTCGCCTTGTGAGTAAAAGATCTCCTTTTACTAGTTCCTACACCTCAACATCACTACAATCTTTAAGTGGTGGCATCTTACCATCACTCGAACTAACACTCTCCACATCGTCATTGTCCCTCAAAATCATAGTTCTTTTATTTGGACAATTTGAAGCTATGTGTCCAAACCCTTGGCTCCAAAAGTAGTTAATCTCTTAGGTTCTAATTGGATTTGAAGTTTCGACCTTAGCTTTTTGAGGTAACACTTAATTGGTTGCAACGGTTTTTCCCTTAGAATCCTCTCTCGATTTTGGCTTCTCATTTTTTCAATTTGTTTGCCAAGTTGCGGTTGATGTCGTATCAACCCTAGTACCAACTAAATTGAGTACTAGATTCTTGGGTTTTGAATAGATCAAGGGAGCTTACGAACGAGACAAAGATTTTGGTCATTGGTATGATTTGAGTAAGAATAAGGCCGAGTGTGACTACTACATAATGAATGGATACATCTTCAAAGGAGAAAAATTATACATTTCAAGTGGAGGAATCCGAGAGTCTCTAGTCAAAGAGTCTCGTGGGGGCGGTTTAACTAGTTATTTCAGAGAAAAGAAGACTTTGGAAGCCATCAAGGAACATTTCTATTGGCCATATTTACTTAGAAATGTGCATAAGGTGTTGGAAAAATGCATAGTGTGCAAGAAGACCAAGAGTCGAGTTCTTTCTCAAGGACTCTACTTACTTTGCCGATTCTGAGTCATCCTTGGGTTGAGGTGAGCATGGACTTTGTTCTAAGATTCCCTCGCACGTCCCTATCAAAGGAACCAATCATGGTGGTAGTATACCTGTCACACCCCAAATGAGACCGTAACAGAACTGAGGGATGACCGACCCGAAATGGACCAGTTTTCAAAAATGACTCATTTCATAGTTTGTTCGAAGACAGACGGCTCTAGTCATATAGCGGAACTTTTCTTTAAGGAAGTAGGTCGCATGCACAAAATACCAAAGTCCATTGTTTCGGATAGAAACACCAAATTTTCAAGTTCGTTTTGGAGGACTCTTTGGGGAAAATTAGGCACCAAGTTGCTATTTAGTACTTTATTTAACCCCTAAACCAACGATCAAACCGAAGTGGTGAATAAAACAATAGGCGCTTTGCTAAGGAGTATAGTAGACAAGAAGCTCTCCAATTGGAATTTACAACTCCCCTATATTGAATTTGCCTATAACCGGAGTATGTACAAGACCACTCAAATGACCACTTTTAAGGTGGTTTATTGCCTTACCCTCACACCGCTAGACCTTATTCCCTTACCCATGAAAGACATAATCAATCCTAGTGGAGCAAGTAAAGCCGAACAAGTGAAGGCTTTGCATGAGAAGGTTAGGAAGAACATTCAAAAGAAGAATGAGACATACGCCAAACACCCAACCACGGTAGGAAAGAAGTCATCTTCAAGGAAGACAATCTAGTATTCCTACATTTGAGGAAGGAGAGGTTCCCTAAACAAAGAAAATCCAAACTCCTCCCTAGAGCCGATGGACTATTCAAGGTAATGGAAATTATCAATAACAATGCATACAAGCTTGAATTACCGAGAGAATATGAAGTATCTGCCACTTTCAATGTACAAAACTTATCCCTGTACATTGGGGAAGAGACCGAGCTAGGAGAAGAAGCACATTCAAATTTGAGATCAAATCCTCAATCACCCGTGGAGGATAATGTGCTAAGAGGAGCCATCATTTGATCACGAGCCAAATCCTTGGCCGAGCCTTTAACTAATGAGTGTGCTCTTTTTGCAGGTGAAACATCCTTTGAAGACTTGTGAATGGAGTCAAGTGCATTAGACTTGAAAAAGTCTTTCCACATGATAACATGGGTGCAACCCTCGGCCATCCCAAAAATGAAAGAATGAATTTGTCTTCCTTGAAACAACTTGTGCAATTGATCACCTAGTTTGTTTCTTTAGTTGCTTTTGCCTCTTTGTTGTTTGGCCGAACACTTTTAGCAATTAGGAGACTCTTTTTAGTTGTGCTTTGGGAAAGAGGGGACCACTTGAAAGTGACATTTAAAGAGAGGAGTGACTTTACCAAAATTGGTCAAGCCTTCATGTAGTCGGCTAGGTGTACTAGCCGAACACATGTCTTTTGTTCCCTCCTTGTGGCTACTCTTTGGGAACCCTAATTTGTAAAGTGAAGTGGTACTTAAACCACTTTTTTTGGCTACTAGAAGCAATTTAGTTGAATGCAAAAATCGAAGAATGATTCTTCCCCTAAACCTTGAAGTTTTTCGACATCAAATCCTCAATCCATTCAGTGAGTAATATCTAATTATGTTGTTGTTGTTGGTATCCAATTTGTGAGAGCCAAAGTGTTACCATTTCTATTGCAACATTCCTCCTCCATTTCTTGGCAGTGGAGAATCACCAGCAAGGTTGTATAGATTAGTTGGAGTGTTTCCTTTCAAGAAAGAGACAAATCTCGAGAGGTGTTGTTATTACCTCCTCGGACCAGCAAGCACTCTTTCTTCCATAACTTTTCATCCACATCGTTTCAATCTCTGATTTTTTGGGAGGACATTTCCATCACACCGAAAGCATGTTGGAAATTAAATTTCAGCTTATTTGAAGTTCATTTGAAGAAGTTGTGCATTGGCAAAATAAAAGCATTCTCGGCCAAACAGTTTTTGTTTGCCGAGAGTTTTGTGCTTCAACTTCCAAGTCTTAGTTAAAGCACGTCAAGTCGTGTTGTGTAAATTTCAAAAATTGATTGGAGGAATTCTATTCACAGATATGAGTCTGTGTAATGCTTGGGTTCGTAGTAAACCTGCTTTGCTCGAAGGTTAAAAATTCATTTTAGGGTGTGACACAAAATTTTAATTTCTTTGTTGAGTACTAAAACTTAACGTGTAATGTTGTTACTTGTTATTATTAGGATATGACTGTCTGTTTGTAGAGTCACATTTAGACAATGAATAATGTACGCTCCATGGAGTGAGATCTATTCGAGAAGGTTTTTTCTTAAATAATCATCACAACGTACTTTATTGCCTTAATTGAAGTTTTGTGTGAATTAGCTCAAGAAGATATGGTGATGATGGTAGAGTTGTGATAGTCTCACACTGAATTCATGAAACTATCGCAATAATTTCTTATGTTAGATCAAACAGATTTGATGGAGTGTTTCAGATGGGTCGATATCTAAATAACCATTCCCAAATCTTTGCTCGAGTGAATCTGAAGATCGATTAATTTGTCTCTTGTCTCATGTTGTTTTTTCAAATCTTGTTCAGTTCCAATTATCACTACTTTTGTTTTTGTTGTCTTTGTTTCTATGCTAGGTTTGACAATGAGGGGTTTTGAGCCACCATGAACGCTCAACACTATCTTAGTGTTCGCAGTGCGATCTAATTTATGTTTGAGTTAGTTGTCTCTTTTATTTGTGTTAACTTCTACGAGGCTCGATGTGTTTGTTGTAGAGTTGTTGACAGTGTTTTTAAGATTCCGGTTGAAATTGAAAAGGCTATGTTCATGCTTGTCTTAAAACAAATTCCTCGTCTCGCAAGAAAGATTGGGGTATCATTTAATACAGTAGTACCCAATAACTGTTTTATATCAATCAATCTATTCTCAAAGTTGACAGCGGTGGAAAGAGAAATTGGTAAGTCGTAGATGAGTAAATAAATTCTTTAATAAAAGCACAATCATCCAGTTATCCTCAATTTTGTTTATCAACATGATTTCTTTATCACTGACTTTTGTTCTATCTCTCTCTCGGTTTTTCTCTCTTTTCCCGCAATTTTCTTCTCTTTCTCCCTCAGTTCTTCATCCCCCTTTGTACACTTTTCACTATTTTTCTTTTTTCATTTTCTTTCTCTTTTCGGCCTCTTTTTCAATTAATTTCTTTTCACCACTTTCGTTTTTTGCCCTAATATTTTGGAATTCCTTCGCGATTCTCTCTTGGTCTACAATTGCCTCTCATGGCTTTAATGGTGTAAGGATCATGGTTTTTCAATTGTAAACCAACGAATACTCATTCTTGTAACCATTATGCTTGATGTATCAATCGAATTGCCAAGACCTCCCCAAAAGTATTTGTGTAGCTTACATTGACGCTACATCACATAAAACTTTATCTTGGCACCTTCCAATGATAAAGGAACTTCCACTTGTTTAATCACCTTGATTTTTCCACAATTGTTTAACCATTGCAACTTGTATGATTTTAGATGTTGCTCGATTTTCAAGTTCAACTTTTGAACTAGTAATGTGCTTACTACATTGGTGCAACTCCCACTATCAATGATCAAACTACAAACTTTGTTGTGCACATGACATCTTGTATGGAATATATGCTCACGTTGTACTTTGTCTCCATCCTCTTTAGGTTGCACATTCAATACTCGCCTTGTGAGTAAAGATCTCCTTTTACTAGTTCCTACACCTCAACATCACTACAATCTTTAAGTGGTAGCATCTTACAATCACTCGAACTAACACTCTCCACATCGTCATTGTCCCTCAAAATCATAGTTCTTTTATTTGGACAATTTGAAGCTATGTGTCCAAACCCTTGGCTCCAAAAGTAGTTAATCTCTCAGGTTCTAATTGGATTTGAAGTTTCGACCTTAGCTTTTTGAGGTAACACTTAATTGGTTGCAACGGTTTTTTCCCTTAGAATCCTCTCTCGATTTTGGCTTCTCATTTTTTCAATTTGTTTGCCAAGTTGCGGTTGATGTCGTATCAACCCTAGTACCAAATAAATTGAGTACTAGATTCTTGGGTTTTGAATGGATCAAGGGAGCTTACGAACGAGACAAAGATTTTGGTCATTGGTATGATTTGAGTAAGAATAAGGCCGAGTGTGACTACTACATAATGAATGGATACATCTTCAAAGGAGAAAAATTATACATTTCAAGTGGAGGAATCCGAGAGTCTCTAGTCAAAGAGTCTCGTGGGGGCGGTTTAACTAGTTATTTCAGAGAAAAGAAGACTTTGGAAGCCATCAAGGAACATTTCTATTGGCCATATTTACTTAGAAATGTGCATAAGGTGTTGGAAAAATGCATAGTGTGCAAGAAGACCAAGAGTCGAGTTCTTTCTCAAGGACTCTACTTACTTTTGCCGATTCTGAGTCATCCTTGGGTTGAGGTGAGCATGGACTTTGTTCTAAGATTCCCTCGCACGTCCCTATCAAAGGAACCAATCATGGTGGTAGTATACCTGTCACACCCCAAATGAGACCGTAACAGAATGAGGGATGACCGACCCGAAATGACCAGTTTTCAAAAATGACTCATTTCATAGTTTGTTCGAAGACAGACGGCTCTAGTCATATAGCGGAACTTTTCTTTAAGGAAGTAGGTCGCATGCACAAAATACCAAAGTCCATTGTTTCGGATAGAAACACCAAATTTTCAAGTTCGTTTTGGAGGACTCTTTGGGGCAAATTAGGCACCAAGTTGCTATTTAGTACTTTATTTAACCCCTAAACCAACGATCAAACCGAAGTGGTGAATAAAACAATAGGCGCTTTGCTAAGGAGTATAGTAGACAAGAAGCTCTCCAATTGGAATTTACAACTCCCCTATATTGAATTTGCCTATAACCGGAGTATGTACAAGACCACTCAAATGACCACTTTTAAGGTGGTTTATTGCCTTACCCTCACACCGCTAGACCTTATTCCCTTACCCATGAAAGACATAATCAATCCTAGTGGAGCAAGTAAAGCCGAACAAGTGAAGGCTTTGCATGAGAAGGTTAGGAAGAACATTCAAAAGAAGAATGAGACATACGCCAAACACCCAACCGCGGTAGGAAAGAAGTCATCTTCAAGGAAGGCAATCTAGTATGCCTACATTTGAGGAAGGAGAGGTTCCCTAAACAAAGAAAATCCAAACTCCTCCCTATAGCTGATGGACTATTCAAGGTAATGGAAATTATCAATAACAATGCATACAAGCTTGAATTACCGAGAGAATATGAAGTATCTGCCACTTTCAATGTACAAAACTTATCCCTGTACATTGGGGAAGAGACCGAGCTAGGAGAAGAAGCACATTCAAATTTGAGATCAAATCCTCAATCACCCGTGGAGGATAATGTGCTAAGAGGAGCCATCATTTGATCACGAGCCAAATCCTTGGCCGAGCCTTTAACTAATGAGTGTGCTCTTTTTGCAGGTGAAACATCCTTTGAAGACTTGTGAATGGAGTCAAGTGCATTAGACTTGAAAAAGTCTTTCCACATGATAACATGGGTGCAACCCTCGGCCATCCCAAAAATGAAAGAATGAATTTGTCTTCCTTGAAACAACTTGTGCAATTGATCACCTAGTTTGTTTCTTTAGTTGCTTTTGCCTCTTTGTTGTTTGGCCGAACACTTTTAGCAATTAGGAGACTCTTTTTAGTTGTGCTTTGGGAAAGAGGGGACCACTTGAAAGTGACATTTAAAGAGAGGAGTGACTTTACCAAAATTGGTCAAGCCTTCATGTAGTCGGCTAGGTGTACTAGCCGAACACATGTCTTTTGTTCCCTCCTTGTGGCTACTCTTTGGGAACCCTAATTTGTAAAGTGAAGTGGTACTTAAACCACTTTTTTTGGCTACTAGAAGCAATTTAGTTGAATGCAAAAATCGAAGAATGATTCTTCCCCTAAACCTTGAAGTTTTTCGACATCAAATCCTCAATCCATTCAGTGAGTAATATCTAATTATGTTGTTGTTGTTGGTATCCAATTTGTGAGAGCCAAAGTGTTACCATTTCTATTGCAACATTCCTCCTCCATTTCTTGGCATGGAGAATCACCAGCAAGGTTGTATAGACTAGTTGGAGTGTTTCCTTTCAAGAAAGAGACAAATCTCGAGAGGTGTTGTTATTACCTCCTCGGACCAGCAAGCACTCTTTCTTCCATAACTTTTCATCCACATCGTTTCAATCTCTGATTTTTTGGGAGGACATTTCCATCACACCGAAAGCATGTTGGAAATTAAATTTCAGCTTATTTGAAGTTCATTTGAAGAAGTTGTGCATTGGCAAAATAAAAGCATTCTCGGCCAAACAGTTTTTGTTTGCCGAGAGTTTTGTGCTTCAACTTCCAAGTCTTAGTTAAAGCACGTCAAGTCGTGTTGTGTAAATTTCAAAAATTGATTGGAGGAATTCTATTCACAGATATGAGTCTGTGTAATGCTTGGGTTCGTAGTAAACCTGCTTTGCTCGAAGGTTAAAAATTCATTTTAGGGTGTGACACAAAATTTTAATTTCTTTGTTGAGTACTAAAACTTAACGTGTAATGTTGTTACTTGTTATTATTAGGATATGACTGTCTGTTTGTAGAGTCACATTTAGACAATGAATAATGTACGCTCCATGGAGTGAGATCTATTCGAGAAGGTTTTTTCTTAAATAATCATCACAACGTACTTTATTGCCTTAATTGAAGTTTTGTGTGAATTAGCTCAAGAAGATATGGTGATGATGGTAGAGTTGTGATAGTCTCACACTGAATTCATGAAACTATCGCAATAATTTCTTATGTTAGATCAAACAGATTTGATGGAGTGTTTCAGATGGGTCGATATCTAAATAACCATTCCCAAATCTTTGCTCGAGTGAATCTGAAGATCGATTAATTTGTCTCTTGTCTCATGTTGTTTTTTTCAAATCTTGTTCAGTTCCAATTAATCACTACTTTTGTTTTTGTTGTCTTTGTTTCTATGCTAGGTTTGACAATGAGGGGTTTTGAGCCACCATGAACGCTCAACACTATCTTAGTGTTCGCAGTGCGATCTAATTTATGTTTGAGTTAGTTGTCTCTTTTATTTGTGTTAACTTCTACGAGAGCTCGATTGTTTTGTTGTTAGAGTTGTTTGACACGTGTTTTTTTAAGATTCTGTTAAATTGAAAGCTATGTTCGATTCTTGTCTAAAACAAATTCCCTCGTCTCGCAAGAAGATTGAGCTATCATTTACTACAGTAGTACCCATGTAGTATCAATCAATCTTATTCTCAAAGTTGCATGGGTGGTTATCAAAGATTAGAGTCGTGCGAAAATCTTTGGTTGATCATTTTGAGTCAGAGAAATAGTAAGACAAGGTTAATGTGTTGTAATTACAAGGGGCATTGGATGTGTTCCCTAATGGCTTGTTGGGTTTGCCACCAAACCTGTATATTGAGTTATGCATTTACTGGTTTATGGTTTCTAATTCAATCTAGACAATGTGTTCGTGAGAGTCTCAGTCAGATTGAGAAATTTAAGATCTTAGTTGTAGAATTGTTAAACAAAAGATTCATTCATGACAGTGCATCTTTGTTCAGTGTCATGTGTTGTTTGTGAGAAGGATGATGTCTCTTTGTACTTTGTGTTGACAAAATATAAACGCAAGTATACGTATCGCACACAAGTAATCTAGAGTAAGATAAAGTTGTCGATCCCACGAGGACAATGTAGATTTAGTTGATTCATGCAATAAACAAAGAGATACAAATTTATAATTGAGGATAAAATAATTGGATTTAATATAATTAAATATCAGATAATTAACTAAAATAAATTGAAATAGAATTCAAATTGATTAAGCAGTTGATTGAGGTCCATTTCTTCGTCCATGAATTTTATTATAAATGTTGTAGCATCACTGCAACATCTCCTTCGAACAGTGAGATTTTACTTAGATCGATTCATATCTCTATTAATTCTTTTGCGATTATTGGAAAGAAAATAATATTAGCACGATATTATAAACTTAATCCCAATGCCACATGAATCGGATTAAAACTACATGGAAAACCCTAATTCACACAAACTGATATGCACCTTAAGAATTTAACTATCCACCGATAAGATAAATACGTGTGTACTATACTTTACCTTTCGTTACAAGTCCAACTAAAACCATGCAATAACATAAAAATATATTCAAAGAAAAAATGTAGAACAAGACCAAACATTCACAGTGAAATACATACAGATACTCTCTCTCAACCAACTAAAAGAGAAATTAGTTCATGTTCGTTATATTAAAACGTAGAAAAATCATAAGAATCAAAATGATAAAAATAGAAAAGAAAATGAAGAAGAATTCGCTTCTCCTCATCTGCGTCCCCTGATTTTCTTTTCCTTTTCTTCTCTTTAATTTCCTTCCTCTTTTGAATTTCCTTAATTCCCTCATTGTTGTGCAAAATATTTCGCAAGTGTACGAGTCGCAACAAGTAATACAGTGATAAAATAGAGTGTCGAACCCATGAGGACTTGTTAATCAATAATCGAAATAATTAATCTTAACTCTAAATTGAACACACGTTTTTATGGTTTTCAAAGATTGAAATTAAATTAAACAATTAAAATAAACTAAAATAAAATAGTGCAACAACTAATATGAGATTAAATCAAATTGATAAAAACCTAGGTACTACGATTTCACCAAGACAATATTTATTTCAGTCCTTCGTAATTATATTCATAAATATTCTTCCTATGTTAATGATCGATTTCACTAAATTCTAATACAATCTCCCTCGAGCATTGTATAGGTTATCTAATTAATGAGTTATCACTTCTTAGTCTCAAATCCTGCATTAATCAAATACAAATAAATCAAGAAATCATAGTGATCACACCAATACCGTAACTATCTCTAGCCTACGTATATTAATGACATTAATTTCAGTGCACGGATATTTATCACCTCTCGGTCTCAAAAAATCCCAAACAACAAGTAAAGATTGGCCAGAAATTTACAAGCTTTAAGAACAGAAATTAAATGCGCCAACAATATTGGAAGAAATACTCAATAAATATAATTAAACGAAGAACATAAAATAAACGTAGTCTGGCTACATCGTAGCCCCTAGTAGAAAAGTTAGTTCATGCTAATGTAAAAATAAACAACAATAATAAATATGATTTTCATAAATAAAGATAAAAGGAATATAGGAAAACTGTTTTTTTTTTTTTATATCTGAAGAATCGCCCCTCTGCTGCGCTGCAAAAATCGCCGAACTCCAATCGCCGAAATCAGAATCCTGCTCGCCAGAATCCGCCGACCACGCTCACCTGAATCTCGCCGAGCTGCTGCGCGCCAGAATCGCCGAATATCAGATCGCCTCCTTTTTCTGTTGCTGAAAATTTGCAGAATCGATCTCTGCTCTGTGTAAATCGCCGACAGAGAATGCTCTCAAAATCCGAATCGTCGCTGCCGCGCTCTCGCTCCCAATCGCCGGATCTTTTCTGCCCAAGTCGCCGAAGTCTTGCCTCGGCTGAAGCTCTCCGAATCGCCGACCCTTCTTTCTGTGGAAAGATCCTGAATGAAATTCGGCGACTTGGCCTCTATATTCCTTTTTTTCCAATCTCAGAATCTCCAACTATTTCTAGCACTCCAAGTCGCTGAACCCCTATGGAAAAATATTGTCGAATGCGGAATCTCTGCGTTCTGTCAATAGCAGAATCCGCTGTTTGTTTCCAAAATTGCTCAAAACCGAATCGTGATATCGCTTTGCCTCTGCCTTTAGGTTTTTATTCTTCTTTTCTTTTCAGTCGATGGCTTTGATTCTTTCTTTCCTCAGTTAACGGCAGAGATTAAATAATTGATCTTTCCAAATCTGAATTCATGTGGCGATTGATCGCTGGTAATGTGGCGACTGATCGCCACATTCTCTGTCTCTGCCTTTCTTTTGCCTCCTTCTTAACCTCTCTTTATTGTTCAAAATAATTTCTCTGCACACTTACACAAAATACGTTAAAATCTTTCAAACATTCGAACAAAAACTTATCAAATCAAGTAATAGAAGTATAAATAAGTGTGTAAAATACACACTTATCACACCCCCAAACTTGAATGAAAGCTTGTCCTCAAGCGAACAAAATATAACTCAGTTAACACAGAGATAATCTCGATCAAATATAAAATGCTCAATGTAATATAATGGTAAAACAATATGAATCAGGGCTTTTGGGTAAATCGTCTCAGCTTGAAAAATTCATACTAAAAACATCAAATTTAATACTTTGCAAAAGAAATAACTCATAATAGCGCATTGAAATTAATTTACATAGAAATCTTCGTGTGTGTGTGCGTTCATTCTTATCTTCCTCTAATTGTCGGTTCAACTAATGTAGCTACAGGTAAGGGATACATTCTCATTTCACTCGAGATCGCTCCAGTCACTCTAATCGTTCATCAACTTTGCCCACTATCCAACTAATAGCAAATATCCATAAACCAAAACAAAAGTCAATAGGTCTTCACAAGCTTGTAATGAAAGGCCGGGTTAAAGGGTAGGAATTTATGGATTCAAACGAATACCTAGAGCACCACTCATTCCTCCTTATTTCATCCAATAAAAAATTTCTTCCATTCACTTACTTACTTATTGAATTCGCTCAAACTTTCTTTTATTTGTTCACCCCCAAACTTGATTCATTCAATATCACCCAAC
This sequence comes from Begonia masoniana, assembly GCA_022432975.1. Lineage (NCBI taxonomy): Eukaryota > Viridiplantae > Streptophyta > Magnoliopsida > Cucurbitales > Begoniaceae > Begonia > Begonia masoniana. Next base: position 24,858,339 of record CM039507.1, read on the forward strand.
TCAACTCCTTTATCATTATTACAAAACAGAATCAATACAAACATAATACTCACGGAAAATAAAAATAAAAAAAAACTAGAATGAAAACTAAACTGTTCAAACTTGCTTTTTCTTTTTCTTTTTTTTTCTTTTTTTTTCAATTGACACATAACGTAAACATAACGACTTAATGTTCTAAAACGAAACAGATGACAAAGGAGTTGCTCTTGATTTTCACCATTTCCTCCAACTTTCCCTTAATTTAGATCAATATCCCCGTGCTCAATAAATAAGGTAAGAGAAATATATAAGGCTAGGCTAATTTCAGGTGACAAATGAATTGTAAATAATAGGCTCAAAAGGGTGACTATGGGTGTCATTAAATGACACAACAAGGTAGGCTCAGAAAGCTCAAACGGTTCAAAGATGGCCTAAATCATTCTTTTGTTTCAGAAAAATTTCAATTTGCATTCTAGAATAAAGGGCAAAACTAAGAAAGATTTTCCTCTCAATGTCCTCACTATCAAAGCCTTTGACTGGAGTTACACTCTCTCACCGTGTTTACGCTCGATCACTCCCTTACTGTGTTTGGGTTTCACTCTCAGTAGACTACACAAATATCACCAACACATAGGATCAAATAAGAATAAAACGTGCTCAAAGTTGTGAAGATAACTATGTATCTTCTAATCAATGCAAACTAAAACAAATTACTCTTTTACTCAGTATATTGCAAGAAGTTTAAAGCATGAATCAATCATTTAAATCATCATTGATACCTCAACCAAGATTTCCGATTGCAATACCAAAATATATCAAAGTGCTAAGATACGCTAAAATCACCCCCAAACTTAAAATAGACATTGTCCTCAATGTATAAAGAATATAGGGTAAAAGTCGCGTACCTCATAATGTCTTGAGCTGGTCGTGGAGTTTCGGTTGAAGGAGTAATCGAGCAGAAGAGCTTTTTTTTTTTTTTTTTTTTTAACTAAATAAAATAAAATAAAATGATAAAAAGATAAAAAGAATTTAAGATAACTGAATCGGACCCTATTTAAAAGAAGAAAAATAAATAAAATAAAAGAAGAAAAATAAATAAATAAAATAAGAAACTAAAGAAAACGAAAAATAACAGTAAGAGAAAGATAAAATAAAATAAAAATAAAAGTAAAAATAGAAATAAATAAAGAAATTATTATTATTATTTTTTTTTAACATGAAATAAATAAAATGATAAAAAGAAAATAAAATGACTTAATCGGAACCTATTGAAAAAAAGAAAAATAAAAATAAAAGTAGTGAAATAAAGTAAAAAAAGAAAATAAAATGAAATAAGAAACTAAAACATAAAAACAAATGAAAATACAATGAAAACGAAAACGAAATAAAAAGGAAAACGAAACTACAACTAAGTAAAACGAAAATGAAAATAACAAAAACAAAAATAAACAGAAATAAAAATAAAGAAAAATGAATAAAGGAAAATAAATAACTAATGGGTTACCTCCCACCAAGTGCGTGTTTTAACGTCGTCAGCTTGACGATATGCTGCGTCATGTTGAGTCAAGATATATAATGGAATTTGCATTTTTAACTGTACCGTCCCAATATGGTAACCCTTGTTCCTCATTTACCAACTTATCATTCGACAGAATCTTTTTGTGGTCAGGTGGTTTCTTAATGGGTGGTATGACTCGTAATGCCGATTCTCCCAGATTTTCAACGTATTGTATCTCATCCAGCTCAAGAGAGTCGCTTAGTTGACGTGAGGCTTCCATTGTAACAGTGTTAGGGAGTTCCACCCGAAATATGTCAGCGCTAGATATTGGGTACTCCATTGACTTATACACCTTGAATGTCACCTCTTCATCCTGTACTTGCAATTTGAGCTCCCCCTTTCTAAGATCAATGACAGCACCACCTGTAGCTAAGAATGGTCATCCTAGTATTATCGGCACATTTTGATCTTCTTCCATATCAAGCACAATAAAATCGACAGGGAATATAAATTTGTTGACCTTTACGAGCACATCTTCAATGATTCCCCTCGGGTGTTTAATAGAACGATCGGCTATCAATAATGTAACCTCTGTCGGCTTTGCTTCGCCTAAATTGAGTTTCCGGAATATAGACAAAGGCATCAAATTAATGCTCGCCCCCAAATCGCATAGTGCCCTGGTAGATACAGAACTGCCAATCTCGCACGGTACAGTAAAACTTCCCGGATCTTTTAATTTTTGAGGTAGCTTTTTCAGAATAATAGCACTGCATTCTTCTGTAAGAGCTATAAAACCACACTCCTCTATTTTGCGCTTGTGGGAAAGAATATCTTTCAAAAATTTAGCATAACGCGGCATTTGCTCGAGTGCCTCTGCGAATGGAATGTTGATGTGGAGCTTTTTGAAGATATCAAGAAATTTAGAAAACTGATTATCAAGCTTCACATTCTTCAGTCTTTGTGGAAATGGCACTGGCAATGGTTGATGAGCTGGGTGTGATTTTTGAACTTTAGCTGTATTATACTCCTCATTAACAACTTGTGGCACGTCTTTCTCTTTTTGCACTGGTTCAACTAATGTGCACTGTTGAGTGGTAATTGCATTACAATGCTCTTTCGGATTTACTTCGGTGTTACTTGGTAATGAGCCGTGGGGTCTTCCATTTATGATGCTTGCAAAGTGCCCAAGTTGATTTTCGAGACTGCGAATTTGAGCTGATTGATTTTGCATCGCTGTACGGGTCTCGGTCATAACTGCATAAGGGTGGTTTCAAGATCATTTTTCTTATCAATTTGTTGAGTTAGACCGGGTTGAGATGCTTGAGGTGGCTGCATAGTGTTCTGAGAATTCCTCCATGAATAATTTGGGTGTTGCTGCCATCCTGGATTGTAAGTATTAGAATTTGGATTTCCTTGACGATTGAAGTTGCCCATATAGTTGGCTTGCTCTGCTGTTGCATTCGACATAGGATTACCCTCTTGACATTCTTCACTCAAATGCGGCCCTTGACACCATTGACAATTAACTTTCGATGTTTTCCCAACACTTGCTGCCAAATGAGATTCCTGTAATTGCTTAGTCAATGATGCAACCTGTAGAGTTAGAGCTTTCATAGCCTCGAGTTCTGGAGTACCCGATGTGCGCCTCATAATCGATCACTCCACTGGACACTGGTCATTGTTAAGTGCTAATTCCTCTAGTAATTCATAAGCGGCGTCTTCCGTTTTTCTCATTAAAGCTCCACCTGCTGCTGCATTAACCAGAGTCTTAGTAGAAGCTGATAATCCCATATAAAAAGTCTGAATATGCATCCACATCGGTAGACCATGATTGGGACACTTTCTCAACATCTCCTTAAAACGAGCCCATGCCTCATATAATGTCTCCCCATCGAACTGAGTAAAATTAATTATATCATTGCGAAGTCTAGCTGTCTTCTCGAATGGAAAGAACTTGGAAAGGAATTTCTGGCATAAGTCTTCCCAAGTAGTAATAGAATTAGCGGGCAAAGAGTTAAGCCAGTTCTTCGCATGATCTCGTAATGAAAATGGAAATAGCCGTAGTCTCAATGCATCATCCCCCACATTGTGAAATTTGAAAGTGTCGCATACCTCTAAGAAATTTGCAATGTGATCCTTGGTGTCCTCTGAAGGTAATCCACTGAATTGAGATTGTTGAATCATATGCAGGGTGCCCGGTTTAATTTCAAAATTAGCATTGATGGCCGGTCTGCGAATAGCTGAATGTACTCCGGATACAGTTGGTATAACATAATCCAGTAAGGTCCGGGTCTCAGCATTCACAAGTGAATGATTGTCAATAACGATTGGAGGATTTTCAATATTGTCTGCTCTGTTATCTCCCATAATGACACGCGCTGGTTGAATAGCTTCTCTTCTCTCTTTACGATTTTGTCGACACGTGCGCTCTATTTCAAGATTGAGTGGTAGAAGATTAGCGTCTCCTTCTTTACGCATGCACCTGAAAAGAACACGAAAATAAAGAAATAAAATAAATAGAATTCAATATAAAACTAAAAATAATTAATTCGATATCAATAATAAAGTCCCCGGCAACGGCGCCAAAAACTTGTTGTGCAAAATATTTCGCAAGTGTACGAGTCGCAACAAGTAATACAGTGATAAAATAGAGTGTCGAACCCACGAGGACTTGTTAATCAATAATCAAAATAATTAATCTTAACTCTAAATTGAACACACGTTTTTATGGTTTTCAAAGATTGAAATTAAATTAAACAATTAAAATAATTAAAATAAACTAAAGTAAAATAGTGCAACAACTAATATGAGATTAAATCAAATTGATAAAAACCTAGGTACTACGATTTCACCAAGACAATATTTATTTCAGTCCTTCGTAATTATATTCATAAATATTCTTCCTATGTTGATGATCGATTTCACTAAATTCTAATACAATCTCCCTCGAGCATTGTATAGGTTATCTAATTAATGGGTTATCACTTCTCAGTCTTAAATCCTGCATTAATCAAATACAAATAAATCAAGAAATCATAGTGATCACACCAATACCGTAACTATCTCTAGCCTACGTATATTAATGACATTAATTTCAGTGCACGGATATTTATCACCTCTCGGTCTCAAAACATCCCAAACAACAAGTAAAGATTGGCCAGAAATTTACAAGCTTTAAGAACAGAAATTAAATGCGCCAACAATATTGGAAGAAATACTCAATAAATATAATTAAACGAAGAATATAAAATAAACGTAGTCTGGCTACATCGTAGCCCCTAGTAGAAAAGTTAGTTCATGCTAATGTAAAAATAAACAACAATAATAAATATGATTTTCATAAATAAAGATAAAAGGAATATAGGAAAATTGTTTTTTTTTTTTATATCTGAAGAATCGCCCCTCTGCTGCGCTGCGAAAATCGCCGAACTCCAATCGCCGAAATCAGAATCCTGCTCGCCAGAATCCGCCGACCACGCTCGCCTGAATCTCGCTGAGCTGCTGCGCGCCAGAATCGCCGAATATCAGATAGCCTCCTTTTTCCGTTGCTGAAAATTTGCAGAATCGATCTCTGCTCTGTGTAAATCGCCGACAGAGAATGCTCTCCAAATCCGAATCGTCGCTGCTGCGCTCTCGCTCCCAATCGCCGGATCTTTTCTGCCCAAGTCGCCGAAGTCTTGCCTCGGCCGAAGCTCTCCGAATCGCCGACCCTTCTTTCTGTGGAAAGATCCTGAATGAAATTCGGCGACTTGGCCTCTATGTTCCTTTTTTTCCAATCTCAAAATCTCCAACTATTTCTAGCACTCCAAGTCGCTGAACCCCTATGGAAAAATATCGTCGAATGCGGAATCTCTGCGTTCTGTCAATAGCAGAATCCGCTGTTTGTTTCCAAAATTGCTCAAAACCGAATCGTGATATCGCTTTGCCTCTGCCTTTAGGTTTTTATTCTTCTTTTCTTTTCAGTCGATGGCTTTGATTCTTTCTTTCCTCAGTTAACGGCAGAGATTAAATAATTGATCTTTCCAAATCTGAATTCATGTGGCGATTGATCGCTGGTAATGTGGCGACTGATCGCCACATTCTCTGTCTCTGCCTTTCTTTTGCCTCCTTCTTAACATCTCTTTATTGTTCAAAATAATTTCTCTGCACACTTACACAAAATACGTTAAAATCTTTCAAACATTCGAACAAAAACTTATCAAATCAAGTAATAGAAGTATAAATAAGTGTGTAAAATACACACTTATCACTCATCCAATCCCTTTTTTTTCCTTATCCATAATTTTCTCCTTTTTGAATAATTTGTTTTAGATTTCCTCTTAGTTGTGTTTTTTCTTTCCAATATGTCTCTGAAAATAAATACTACGCAATTATGTAATATTTTATTTATAAATTTAAAGAAACATATTGAAATTAATAAAAACCTAAAAGTTATTGTTACGTCCGGTGCTGCAGAAAATGCTGTAGCATTTGCACGAATTTACATGGATATGTTTAAGAACGGACGAACTTTAATGCATCTTACACACATAAAAATGACTCATTTTAGGAGTCAACACTTTGCATCATTCTTTTTCTATGGAAACTGATTGAATGTCAGTGTAGAAGAAGTATCAATTGTATAAGATAAATGAATGCTTTAAATGTTAGGTAGGTCTTATTATTTCGTTTTCCAAAGTTTGAGCGGAGGTCTGGATGTATTAGTTGAGAATTCGTAGAAGGAAAGTACAAAGACCACTTTTTGTTTGAAGTATGGGCATTCCATCATGTTCTTGGTCTTACTTTTCGCTAATGCCCGCTTGCCTTCGTAGACCTTATGAATCGATCTTTAGATTGTCAGAATGAGCTCGTCGTAGTCTTCGTTAGAGACGTTTTAGTTTCTGCAAGTCTCAATGACAGCATAGGAACCAAAGAATGTATGGTGTTGTGGACGTTGAGTGATTGCTAGTAGTGCACCATGATAGAATAAGCAACTTTTGGTTATGCGAAGTAAAGGCTTTTAGACTCTTGATTTCTCATTCAGAATTTTGGTAAATTCTTTTAGGTTTGAATTCATCGTGCAGTGGCAGTTGTCTCAGATCACACTTGAGATTCATAAATTTTTTACTTTTTTGGGTATTGATGTCTTCTTAAGGACTTATTTTGACCAAGCTAACCTAGAATTGTGTTAGGTCCGAGTAGGATAATTTTGTCAAGGTGCATTTGGGGACTTAAAGTGCAAGTTTGTGAGTGCACCAGTGACGATACCTAATAGTAAGTAGCCTTTAGTAATTTACTCTAATGCATTGGGAGCTGGTTTTTGGTTCTACAATGATGTGGCGGGGTAGGTGATTATTTATGTGTTCAAAATTTACGTTTCGACATACCTAGTTTTCTTACTCATGTCATGAATTTAGTTGCAAAATTTTGTTTTGAAACTTTGGAAGAACTTTTAGTTCGATGTGAGCATTCAAATGTACTCATATCATAAGTTGGACTGTCTTTTCGCTTAGCTAAAGTTAGTGCTAGGCTAGTAAAAGTCATGAAGTGTTGGAAGATTGTAATTTTAGTTTACAGTATCATTCAGAAGTGGTAGATATCGCATTTGATGCTCTAAACCGAACTCAAAAAAGTATATTTTTCCTGTCTAGTTCTTTGGTGAGTGAATCTGTGGGAGGATTTTATTATATTGTGTCTCGGGTATTGCGAAGGCTCCACACTAGTTAGATGTTGTGTGGGTCATTGCTAATCGGTTGTAAATTCAACCTATTGTATTACGATTCGAGTAGATTTATCTTTTATCCCAAATTGGATTGTTCGTTCATCGATAACATCGTTCGTATTCACAGTGTACCTTCCACACAATGTAACTTCCAGCGTTCCTGTCGCTGAGATGGGAATAGTTATTTTCTTGAGTTGTGTAAAGATTAGTGTTAATAAGTTCTAAAGGATAAAGGTATGGCTGACTATTTTAGTCATTCATAAGTATTGGAATGGTGAGCAATGTGGCCTACAGACTTGATTTTTCTCCGCATTTTGAGTTCGACCTTAGTGCTGTCCTTTTACACATACTGATGTTGCTTATGTCACATGTCTTCTCCTTGATTGACGTTTCCACCCAAGACGATGTTTTCTATTAAGATAGTTTGAATTGATTTTATACAAGGGCCACAGAGTTCTTTGTCACAAATAGATTTCCTTAGTTGGTGTGATGTAAAAGTATCAATATGACAAGAGATTAACTTAGGAACTCAAATGATATCCAAAATAACAATAAATATGCGTTGGTTTCTATGAGATTATTTGGGGGGGTGGGTGGGGGAATGTGAAATTCGTAAATTTTTAATTATTAAAATTTCAGAGTAAAGTTTTCGTAATTTTTTTTCGAGATCAAATTGACACGTGTTGACTCGAATTTTTGTAATTTGTTGTCGTTCGAACATGTGTAGTTTTTTTGAATGATTGATCGAATCGGTGAAAATTAATGTTTTCGTATTGTTAAAAATACTAATTGTTTTTGTGTTCGGTAAATTTTGGTTAATCCGTAGAATTGTCGGTATATCGTGAGATTTTTGTGTCGGATCGATATTTTAAAGTTTATTAAATTTATAATATATATTTTATAATTATATATTATACATCTAATAATAATAATATTAAACTAATTTAAAATTATAATTTATTTTGTTTGTTTCTTTGTCTCCTCTCCATCGGTCCTCTCCCTCTCTTTCTCTCCACCATTCTCTCTCTCTCAATCACTCTCATTTTCTCTCTCTTTCCATTTCTCATCAGCCACTTTGGAGGCTTGTTGAAGTTGCTTATAGTATAGTGGAGGTGTTCAACACCTCCATCATAAATCTGATCACATAGTATATTATTTGTCAATTTTTTGGTCGAGCCATTTGATAGAATAGAGATTGGTCGTCAGATCAACCGGCCTCTCCCCTTTTTTTATTAAAAAAATTAATTTTTTTATTAAAAAATTAAAGAGAGGCCGGCTGATCGTCGAACCAGCCAGCATCTCTCCTTCTTTTTATTAAAAAAATCCAGAGGTCGGCTGGTCCGACGACCAGCCGACCTCTCAAATTTTTTTAATAAAAAAAGGGGAGCGGCCGGCTGGTCCAATCAGACCAGCGGGCCTCTCCTCCCCTAGAAAAGAAAATGCTCACTTCAAATTCAAATTTAAACCTCCCCTATAAACATTTCTCTAATATTCTCTGTCGAATATTTTCCTACTCCGGTGATATTTTTCGTCGTTCCGCACAAATGGTAAAATTTTTTGTTTTATTTTATTTACGTTATTTCTAAATTTTAATTTTTGGTTGTTGATTACTTATAAATATATTTAACATATTTAACTTTTTTTTCAGGTAATTTATTTTCGTAGTGGGGTAATTGTGCTGTGTAAGTAAGTTCTGTCTAAGGAGACTAGAATTAAGTGGGTCTATTTGTGACTCATCCAGTCTTTCTTGGGAACTTACTTGGAAAAGTAATTCTGTCTAAGGAGATTGTCTAGTACAATCTTTCCTGGGAATTACATCATTCCAACACTAAAATCAATCATTTTGTATTTTTGTCTTTAGCGTTTGATAAAATTCGTAGATTGCAAAATATTAAAAATTAATATTGTTATTTAACATTTTTTATTGTTTTGACAGAATATTGCCATGGAATTATTTTTTAATGAAGATTGCAAAAGTAAGTTTGACAAAGATTTGACTACGCGTAAAATTATTCCTTGCATGACTGTCGACTTCAGTGGTTGGGAGTCTATAGGAATAAAAGAAATGTTTGACAACATCGGCTTACACTTGGTGCATGCGTTGGAAGGTTCGGTATGCGAAAGTGTAGTTCGTTTTTTCTACGCAAACTTAACACCAATAGAGAGAGATGAAGTTTTTATTGGGTTGAATACGCGCGTTCTTGGTAATAACCTAATGTTATTCCCAAAGATGGTGAATGAATTGTTGGGATTTGCTATTGAAGATGCGAAAAAATATTATCATACTTCAAATGACTGTCATTTTTTCACATTGCCCGAGGGAGTCAAATCCTTACGTCAAATTCACATCAATCCAATTATTGGTGTGTTCTCGAAGCCACAAACACAACATTTGAATGTGAGAGGTCGGATTCTTCGCAGCATGTCTCCCCACTTCCTTCTACCACGTACTGGACAACGAAATCTTGTGAGCTGCATGGACTTATATGTTATGGAGAAATTGTGCAACGAAAAGCCTTTTAACCCTGGCTTTTTTATTTTAAATTACATGAATTGAGATGAGTCGATTATCCCAAACGAGTTTCCCGTAGGGAAGATTGATTACGAAGCTCATTGAAAGAGCTGGTATGCAGCTTCCGAGAGGCGGGCGGAGTACAGGTACCAAATTCACCGACCGATTTGATACCACTCATTTGACTTGAATTGGTCTCGTGGAGGACAATGGTGTTTGGATTATAAAGAGCAATCAGAGGGCATCCACCTCACAAGCAGTGACGATGGAGGAGACTATATCGGCACCATTGTCCCCACACGAGGAGGAATGTAGGTCGTGGGATATGAGACAGTACATGCAGCAGGCTAACTACCAGCAAATGTTTGAGGCGCAACAGGTGAATCACATGAAAATGTATGACATGAATCAAGCGAACCACCAGCAGATGTATGAGCTGTGGCAGCAGACAAACAGTCAGATGTATGACATGTAGCAGGAGATACACCTGATTCATCAGACGCACCACGAGGACCTGCAGCGTATTATAGAGGTAGAACAGAACCATCAGCGAGCATTACAACTCCTCAGAAGCTGGGCTGATGAGCAAGATGCTAGAAGGAGACACCGACCCCGACGCAGACAAAGACGAAGAGACGGAGAGAGCGACGGAGGAGGTGACGGAGGCAATAATGAATAAATTTCGAAAATTTGACTCGCGTGAAGTTAATGTTATAAATTATATTTCAAAATAAACTAAAATAATGAATTACAACTTGAATCACCTTTAAAAATATAACTAAATTAAATATTATTATACTACAATCATCTATTTCCTCTGCCGCGAAGGTGCACCGAAGATTCCTGCACATAATGAAATAAAACTATAATTAAAAAAAAAATACTGTGTATTTATAAGAGAAATGTGTCTGAATGTACCTGCGTATCGTCGAATGTGTTGAAACCCATGAAAGTGTCTTGCGAATCCGCAGTGCGTGAATTTGATCCTCTGGTAGGACAAGTGCGAGAATTATGCCCTACCTGCCGACATGTACGACACCTAATGGTGGCGTTCCTCCTACTCGCTCTCATTCTCGAGCTTGAAGGCTCGTCGGGATCTCGCACTCTTATCTTTTTTGTCCTACCAGGTTGGCGTCTTCTTGTGGGCAGAAGGATTTTGTTCAGAGGTGTACCATCGGGGCCTACGGGCGGCGGCCACATTATTTGGCCGCTAATTGGATGATATAGTGTGAATACATCTGCAGGTAGGTTACTCAGTGATAGTATTCATGCACATACTGTTCCGGGTCAACTCTCATCTTTTGCATGCAGGGAATGGAATGAACGCACGGGATTCCAGTAAGCTCCCACCTGGTACATTTACACACACAATTTTCCATGTCAACATCAACCTCCCGTATGCTGGGCGCGCCAATATCCAGCTGCTTCTTTTAGCTTCGCAAGCTTGTTAATTATCTTAGGACACAAAAAGTGGTCTTCTTGGACCATCTTATCATAATTTTTAACAATGCGGAACATCAATTTCTTTCGAATCCCGTCGAGCATGGTCAAAATTGGTTTGTTTCTGAGAGGCAATAGCACTGCATGGAATGACTCGCATAGATTGTTTAAGCCCAAATCGCACTTTGGAATTGAAGAGAATGCATGAGTCGCCCAACAGCGAGGATTTTCTCCTCGAAGATATGCTTCTGCCTCCGGGCTAATAGCCCGTAATTTTCCCATTTCATGCTCGAAATATTCACTCGTGGGTGCTCTGGCCGCACTCCACGTTAGATCTTTGTACGCATCGCCCCGAAATACGCTTTTGAAATTTTGGTACATATGTCGGAGGCAAAAGCGGTGTTCGGTGTCTCGAAATTGACGTTGCACAACATTCTTTAACCCCTGAAATTTGAACAAAATACATCGTCAATATAAAACAATATAACTATCACGAATGTTGGAAATAATAAATAGAAATATAATATATCTTTTGTTGATCTGACATAATTGTCCACCCACGCCCTGATTCAGTTTCTAGGTCTCCCTTTAATAAATGCAAAAACCACTCCCATGAGTCTATACACTCAGATTCGACGTAGGCAACAGCAATGAGATATATTTCATCGTTGCCATCAATACCGACAGCTGTGAGTAATTGACCGGGACACGGGCCCTTTAGATGACATCCATCCAAACAGATTACAGGCCTACCGAACCGCAGCAAACCTGTCTTGCAAGCAGCCATGCACATATACAATATTTGTAATACCATTGAATTTTTCGTCCGCCGGGATACCATCAATTGCTACTGTGCTACTCGGATTTGATCTTAATATTTCGTTTCCGTACGACCACAGTTGGCCGTACTGTACGTCCCACTTTCCTTCGTTAATAGTTCGCGCTATGCCTCTTACTCTTATAGCAATATTGTTTGAAATATTGACCATGTGTTCCATCTTCACTGTCTCGACAATAGAATGGATGGACCATGCAGGGTCACTTTTGAACCTAGGCAGGTACTTATTTGCCACCCATTTTGCACTAGCGTTAGAATTCCCCATTTGCCTTGAACAGTTGTGAATGTTGGTAAAGGTCAATATATGAAAAGTAAGCTCGTTTTGCATCTGCGCAGCATATACTCGCCACGGACATTGATCTATGCAAACAGTTATCAGTTGGCTACGGGTACATTTCTCGAACCTTATACCGTAACCTTCTTTCAAAGAATATTCGAGTATTTCTTCCTTGATAGCTCTTATCGAATTATATCGTTTACCCACATATAATCCTATGCTTGATATTTGGGCACTTATCAGTCTACTTTCTACCTCCTCGTCATCCGAGCCGATCGGTGTTCGAAGGTCGTCGTCCAGAGTTCTGGAGGTTGCATACAACTGTATTTCTTCATTTTCATCTAGTTGGTCAAATGCTTGTAACTCACCATATGCAGATGCAGCATCCATCATCCAGTCATCATTAGCATCAGATTGTACTAACTCATTTAAATCAACTGATCTACTTGAATTTGAATCCATTATCGTTGCTAATGTCTAGAAATACCACGAGAGCAATTAAACATTGTACTGGAACATATGACGATAAAATATGCTAAAACATGTATCATTAATATTAAAAAATTATGAGAATAAAATATACTAAAACATATGACGATAAAATATACTAAAACATGTATCATTAAAAAATTCTATGGCAATATATATTTTGATACCACTTGTCAGGAACGGATCAAACAGTGAGAAGGATAATTACGTGGAGAGTACTGATCAGCGTAATTCCCAAGAAAGATTGTACTGGACAATCTCCTTAGACAAAATTACTTTTCCAAGTAAGTTCTCAGGAAAGACTGGATGAGTCACAAACAGACCCACTTAATTCCAGTCTCCTAAGACAGAACTTACTTACACAGCACAATTACACAACTACGAAAATAAATTACCTGAAAAAAAGGTTAAATATGTTAAATATATTTATAAGTAATTAATAACCAAAAATTAAAATTTAGAAATATCGTAAATAAAATAAAATAAAAAATACATTTATACCTTTCATTAAAAAAAAAATATCGAAAAATTAAAATATATAATTGAAACAAAATTTTTTACATTTCGTTAGGAACGAGGAAAAATATCACCAGAGTAGATTCCAGAGAGAATATTAGAGAGATGTTTGGAGGTTTGGAGGTGTGAATTTGATCGGGGGAGGGGGATATTTATAGGGGGGAGTGGCCGGTTGGTCCGAATAAAAAAAATTCGAGAGGCCAGCTAGTCCGCGACCAGTCGGCCTCTGGATTTGTCGGACCAGCCGGCCTCTCCTTTGTTTTTTAATGAAAAAATTAGAGGCCGACTGGTTCGATCGGACCAGCCGGCCTCTCGCCGTGCCTAAAACAAAAAACAACCAATTTTTCCTTTTTTTACCTATTGTTCAAACATCTTTGTTTTTTTTTTTGCCTAAAACAAAAGATGTTCCTTTTTTTTTTTTTTTCCTATTTTGTAAACATCAATCTCTATTCTGCATTTTTTCCAAAAAGTTATTGAAAAATAAAATAAAATAAAATAAAATAAAATAAAATAAAATAAAATAAAATAAAATAAAATAAAATAAAATAAAATAAAATAAAATAAAATAAAATAAAATAAAATAAAATAAAATAAAATAAAATAAAATAAAATAAAATAAAATAAAATAAAATAAAATAAAATAAAATAAAATAAAATAAAATAAAATAAAATAAAATAAAATAAAATAAAATAAAATAAAATAAAATAAAATAAAATAAAATAAAATAAAATAAAATAAAATAAAATAAAATAAAATAAAATAAAATAAAATAAAATAAAATAAAATAAAATAAAATAAAATAAAATAAAATAAAATAAAATAAAATAAAATAAAATAAAATAAAATAAAATAAAATAAAATAAAATAAAATAAAATAAAATAAAATAAAATAAAATAAAATAAAATAAAATAAAATAAAATAAAATAAAATAAAATAAAATAAAATAAAATAAAATAAAATAAAATAAAATAAAATATTGTTCAAACATCTTTGTTTTTTTTTTTGCCTAAAACAAAAGATGTTCCTTTTTTTTTTTTTTTCCTATTTTGTAAACATCAATCTCTATTCTGCATTTTTTCCAAAAATTTATTGGAAAAGTTTTGATCGAAACTTTAAATGCTCATCGGCGATGCTTTTGAACTCCAATCTAGACGTTCGACCCACCATTGGAAAGCCCTTGACGTGAAAAATCGTTTAGAACATAAGATCGCTGAAAAAGGTAGTAGGATGAGTCTTTAAAGCTTCGTCAAAAATTTGAAACCCATCGCTTTGAAAATAGATCTCAACCGATCTAGCCGTTGTCTCGAAAACTAATGCCAGGGCACTGATATGACATTGACTCTGTTGACTGGGCATCGACGGCTAACATTTTAAAAACTTTGACTGCCCATTCGAACCACCAAATGGCAAATGAGGTCGGATAATTTAATGGTCCTCATATACTAACGTGTTTCTTCATTCTGAACGCACTAGTGGCCTCCATTTGTATAAATTCCATTCCGATTATTTAGCACGTATAACAAGGATCTGACGATTATATGGATTTTGATGTCTTCCCGATAGTGCGTTTCGACTGGTTGGCAAAATTGATGTCGTCATTAGGGGTTATTTTTATGTCCAACTTCCTCTGACCTTTCTCGTGATATATAGTAGGGCCTATTATACTTATGCTTTTCTGAGAATATGATGCTTATATCAAAATATAAAGTTTTCTCTATAGTGGAAAGTTTTGTTTATCAAAGTAATTTTTTAATGAAATTATTTTATACTTAATATGCTTACACATTTTCTTAAATTTTTTGTAGAATGTAAAAATTTTATCGCTATTGAATTAGTCACTCACCCAAAAGTTTTTTTCCAAGTAAGATTCGTATAAGCGGGAAATAGCTCTTTGCGGAAGGAGATTTTCATTCCTTCCATCTTGAGTGATTTTTTTATCTTTTTTCTCTCATATTGGTTTGTAATTTTATATTTAGATATTACACATTTTATTTCCTTGCACAACACTATTTTAGATTATATTGGTTGCATTATCTTATAATTTTGTGATCGCTATATAGACTTTGACCATTCTCGTGTGGGTTAGAGCTCACTCTATGTTTAAATCTTCAGATGTAAACTGAGCTTTGGGTTCAGCAATCGGGTTCTCTTCAATGATCAGGTCGTTCGACATGACGTTTTTGTCTAGACCCGCCTCTAGGTGGTCACATAACGAAACCAAACCAAACCAAACCAAACCAAACCAGTCAGGAAAAAGTTCACTCTCAATCTAAACTCTTCATTCAAGACTTAACCACAACTCTTGATATATTCTTGTTTTTATTATAATCAATTAACATTGGTGGAACGATAAGAGTATGGTATTGCTGAGCAAATCAGAATCTGGCGGCTGGAAGAAGTGATTAGTTAGTGGGCTTCAGAAAACAATACATGTGAGTGTACTAAGATACAGATCCTCCTTTCCCTTAATTTTGATTCGATAAGAAACATGAGTAAGTGCTTTCATCTTCATCTTCCATATCTTTCACCATTCTCCATTTCTTTTAGGGAAATAAAAGTGAGATTCACTTAAATTAAATCTCTCTTTCTCTCTCATTCGTTTTTGGTTTGCAAAAAGTGAAAGAAGAAGCTTGTTGATTGATTTTTTAAGATTATAGATCAAAATAATTACAAGATATTCATTTATATTTCATTAATTTAGTTGGGTTAGAAAGAAAAGAATTGAATTTTACTTTCTTTATTATATCAGTCAACTATCAAGAAGGGAAAAGGCAAAACACAAAAGGGTATTAGTGGAGTTTGCATATTGGCCATTTTACTTTCAAATCTAGGATATGTCCTCATTGATTCCCTCTTTCAATATTAAGCAAATTCGAGCAAGATCATCAAACCCCATGTTTTCTACTTTGAGTTCAACTTCTGATGGAATAGAAATTGGTAAAATTAAAAGAATTGATTGTAATAACTAGAATTAAATTTGAAATTCGATGAAAATTGTACTTAAACTTAGAATCGATGTTCTTTATGTACTTAATCATTCAATTTCACCATTCATAAAAGATGTATACTATAACACACAGATCTATACACTTGACCCAGAAAAAAAAACAAAATCCACTTCAAATTCTATGTACAAAATCACCAGCAACGTACCTCTAATTTTCTAAATCTCCTATCTAATGAAATTGCTGTTCCATGTTCTTCCATTGAGTACAGTCCAAACCCCACCAAGCCCTTAAATTTATGCAGTTATGTACACACGTATATGTATGTATATACTATAAAGAAGGCAAAAGAAAAGAAGGGTACATAGAATAGACATAAACTAACTGCAACTTCACCTGTAATTACGTATGAAAGCTTCTGGATGGAGAGGGGAAATGGCAACAATGGTTTCTTGGGGAAGAACGGGCCGTTCTGAAAGGCTAGGGTCTGCACAGCCAACGATTTTCCTGCATGTAACTACGAGGCAATGCCGGCATTTAGGGCATGAAGAATGGGAGCTCAGCCACTTGTCTATACACTTAACATGGAAGCCATGGTTGCAGTTCGGTAGAAGCCTAATCCGCTCGCCAGCAATGAATTCCGACTAGACAAATGGCGCATTCGGAGTCTAATCCGGGGTGTTTAAGCTCATTGGAGTAGTTTATTATCGTAAATGTTTTCAGGGCCTTTCGTTGAACCCCTGTTGAACATAACTGAGTGGAAGATGCCGAATCGGAAGAGACGAAAGTGGAACATCTCAAAGCGCATCTGACGATGGAGTTTAGGCCGAGTGAGCAGATGAGAGCGCAGAGGAGGACGGAGAGGACCATAACTACGTTGGTATCGAAGCTGTTGTCTCTGGAAATGCCATTGGAGGTTGAGTAAGAAGAAGATGGAGAAGAGGCTGAGTCTGGGTTTTGCAGAGGAGTGTGTAGAAGCAATCTTCTTAAGTGAAATTCCACAAGAAGATCTTGTAAGAGAGTTGAAGATGCAGAGGAAACAGACATACTGTCAGTAGAGAGAGAGAGGGAAATAACTTGGTAGTAGTAAACTCAGTGAAGATTACTTCAATACATGTGTATATATACACCAAAATCTTAAAAAGCTAGTCGGGGGGAGGGGAGGGGAAGGTTTTCCCTATTGGAATTGTTTAGAAATAAAAGAAAATGTTTTCATGAATATTTTAAAGATCATAATATAATACCCACCAAAGATTTATAACACTATATATTTAATTTTGTAAATTTAATAAGTTCAATTAATATTTTAACATGATTATAGTTACTGTTTGATTATAAAAAAAGTCTAATATTTTTAGTGTTTTATTTATCAGTAATGGTACGTTTACTATGTTATTTTATTATTTTTAAAATATTCCCTGACGTGTCAAACGATGGCTGGTGCAATTAATTAATTTATAATTAATTACATTAATTAAACCTATCATCGTTTAACACGTCAGCAAATATTTAAAAAAAATAGAATAACAGAATAACATAACATAATTTTTTATTTTATTTATATTGGTTAAACTCTAAAGTTAGTATTAATATTATAAAGTAGTGTACCCTTGACCGTTCCGAGTGACAACATAAGTTCAATTCTCCTCGGAAAGTTCACTCGCTGAGAGAGTTTTATTACAAAGAACTTACATAAAAAATTTCGCGCTCCCAACCAGAAAGTGATTAATAGTTTTGGTTAGAGATATCCTTGATCAGACAAAAACAATGTTATTAGTTAATTAATGTGAATTTTGTTATTCCCATGTCAAACTTCCATTTAGAGTTCAATAATTCAAAAGAATCATTCCACTTCGTACGCTGCAAAGAATGCTACGCTACTTTGATTAACGAAGCTTCCCCAATCACTACTAAATCAGTAGTGTCTCAGGTGTCATTCCTCATTTTAATCTCCCTCCATTCGGTAATAATTTATTCATTAATTAAGAGTCTTCCATTAATTTGGCTGACATAAACATGTCTTTTACCAAAAGAAATCACATTTAAATTATAATTTTCTTTCTTGTAGGTAAATCAATGTGAAATAAATAAAAATATTGAATACATATAAAATAAATGTCTATACAAAAAGAGAAATTAGTGAGGATGGATTAATGTAAATAACAATACTAATAAATATAATATCATATATTTAAATGTAGATATTTGTACTTATAGAGTTAACTATTTTTATGTCATAAATTCTTCGTTTACATAATATTTTGATATGTAGCCAATATAATGTGAAAAAAATGTGATATTGTTTTTCCTTTAATAGGTTAATGAAAATTATTATACCAAATAATATTTTTCAAATAGTTTTAGGAAAAGAAAATTATAAAAATATAAGAAATTATTCAAAGTGCGTAGGTAAAATAATAATATAGCACCTACAAAATCAATGACTCTTTTATTTAGTGATGTATCGTATGAAGAGACATTATACATAACTAATGCCAAGTCATTAAACCAATAACAACCAATTAGCGAAGAATGCAAGTCATTTTCGCATTGTATCAACTACACTCACGAGTTTTGTTCGCTTTGCCCCTTTGATGATATGCGACTCTAAAAGAGCACAAGACCACTAGTCAAAATTATTTATATGAGTGTACGACTACATGTGATGACCTAGAGGCGAGCCCAATAAAATGCCAGATCGAACGACCAAAAACTTGATTCGCAGCGGAAGACTTAACTAAAATTAAAGTCATAGTTCACGCGAGATGGTCTGAGATCCACAGTGATTATAGAATATAAAGATAGTGAAATAGATAATACAAGGAAGAAGTATTGTGCATGAAGGAAGAAACATCCAACACCAATTAGTTAATTCTACGAATCCAAATAAATAAAAGATTCATCACCAAGAAAAGAAATAAAAACACTAAAAGAAAGAACGAAAAACCAAAGTAGCCCCTCCACGATCTCTACTCCTGACCACCTCGATTTTTACCTAGGAAAAGGAGGGAGTCTCTTGGGATGAATTACTAACTCAATAGTGAATCTTATACTATACTCTGACGTGTGAGAAAACTTCTTTAATTATTTTATTTTAAAATAATGAGTCAGCGAGAAAAACACAATGTGGATTTACCTTCATCAAAATCTTTTTTATCATTTTAAAATAGTCTCCACGAGCCATTGGTTAGGCAGATTTCAAAAATATTGCTACATACATAGGTATTTATAAACAAAATAATGCTTCCACTATTTTCGTAGAAAATTTGCCTGAGGAAAAATAATGTCAATCACAAACCTTTGCACATCAATTGCTTGAAAGGCGCTTAAGAGAAGGAATGACAACGATCTGTAGACTAGTCAAATATGTAAGAGAAAAAGAAAGAGTGCTAGAATATCAGTCAATCACATATCGATCGCAACAACAAAACACCCTAGGCAAGATATGGGGATTCGATTCCAAAGACAAATCATCAACATCCCAATCCACGTCATTTATTAAAAAAAAAATATTTTCACAGAGCAGAAGGTATAAAGAAACAACCCCTAGTTGTTTTGGCCTCACTATAACCCAAAAATAATATGAGGTCTGTACAACATCTATATATATATATATATAATAAACATGTAAAACTAGCGTACAAATAGTATAAAAATAGACATGCTTTTGAACAAAATTTGTTGGGTCTTATTTGTTGTATCTCACAAAATACAAGTTTTTTAACCTTGATGTATATGTCGTACAATATAGATACCCCTACGTCGACTACAATTGTTTTTCTTAATAGCTGGAGCTGTAAAACTAGCCATTTTATTATTAATTATATTTCGAGTAAAGTTTTTGCATTATTTGATATTGAATATTTTTGTCGTGTTGTGGCCATGTAGGATTTTTTGTTCAATTGGTCAAACTTGGTAAATTTGAGAGTTACCACTTGGTTAAGAAATAGAAAATAATGTTGGACAATTTAGGCTTTACACTGGTAAAATTTGGGAGCGTTTGAACTTTTGTTAAATAAGGATTTTAAAGAATTTCATAACTATATAATATTTTAATATTATTTATATTAAATAAAATAAATTTGGAAAGGAAATGGAAGAAGGAAACCCTTCCTCTTCTTTTCCCTACTCTACCGATATCAAGCGAGAGAGAGCCAAATAGGGAGATAAGTGTTAGTGAGATTCACCGAGTTTTGAGAGTGGAATCATGTTCTCAGTTCTAAGATTATTAACTTTTGTGGAGCAACTTTGAGAATAAGTTGGTTTCTCTTCTCGTTGTTAAGTTGGTAGTTTAGGTTAATATTAAGGTTGAACTCGAGCTTAGAAACTTGATATTTATGTGATATTAAAAGTTTATGTTGGTTTGTGCATCGATTTTGATTTGAGGTGAGAAACGACAAAGGAAGACATGTTTTCACGATATTCCTTTGCTGGAAATCGTCGCAGCGATCGACACTTACTGAGCAATGGTCGACCATTGTTGATTCAATGCATAACAAGGTCTTCACTTTAGCACATGTCTATCCTGAATAAACCCAAGGATGCAAGGGTCGACACTTGTTGAGACTGGTCGACTCTTGCCAATCTGAGAGAAGTAAGGGTTGACCCTTTTTTGAAGGTATCGACCCCTGCCTGGAAGGGTTGACAAGATCAGTTGACCCTTGTTCAAACAGTGTTGAACATTGATCAACCCTTACCTTAAAGGGTCGACCCCTACAGAGTCCAAAAGCGGCATAGTATTATAATTAAAGGAAAATTTTGTTCCAATAGAGTCGTGGCTGTTTATAGTTCCTTTGGGTTTGTGTTCCTATTCCTAATATAAGACCCATGCATGTATTCCCTTAGTGTTTGAAAGAGATATTACTCATATAGATTTTGTGATAAATTCTAACAACTTCGTAGATTATGAGATTGTTCTCGAGAGAGCCACTCATGTCAGCAATAAGAGTGATCGTTGTCAGGGTATACCTTTTGCATTGTAT
Organism: Begonia masoniana; assembly: GCA_022432975.1. NCBI lineage: Eukaryota > Viridiplantae > Streptophyta > Magnoliopsida > Cucurbitales > Begoniaceae > Begonia > Begonia masoniana. The sequence goes on from CM039507.1 coordinate 24,879,518, forward strand.
TGCATATTTTCTAAAACCTTATTTTGGTGGATTGTCATTTATGAAAAACTGACGTGGCCTGATCGCCAGTACGTTTGTTTTTACATATATATATATATATATATATATATATGTGTGTGTGTGTGTGTGTGTATATTTTACACGTTTACCATTAATGTATGATATTTCATTTTTTATTGTGCTATATATTGGAGGATGAATCTTTTGATGCTTTGGACGATTTCGGTATCAAAGCATCACAAGACTATCCCAGCACATCTTCTGCTACGTGAAGATGTTTTTTTTTGCATATTACAAAAATAGGTAATAGGGCATTGATGACGCCCTCCGTGAGTTTTGAATCCCTAAAGCTGATCAGGGTATATTGTTTATTATGATTTTACGAGTTTGTATTGTCACTGACCATTGTCCGTTGGCAACCTAGGTGATGCTATTGGATCTTTGAATTGACATCTCTTTTATTTCTTTCTGACTCATAAGGTGTTGTTGGATCTTCAGATTACCGTTTTTCGTTGATGAATTATCAAAGAGATTTTTGAGTGACACTCATTTTTCACAGAAATTATTTTTGAATAAAAGTACGATGATGACTTATTTTAATATAGTTGTCTATATATATAACAATGTTTTGAATATTGCCTCATTGGTTGGTCGTAGAGCATGTTCTTAAAGTGAAAGAAAAAGGTTTCTTATAAAATATAAATGTATACTTATGGACGACATTTTGACCATGGTTTGAGACAAAAGGTAAAACAAGTTTTACATGTGTTGTCTTTAGTATAAGTTTTCTACTGAGTTAGTCATTCACCCCCAACGACTCCCTCCATTTTCATGCAAGCACAAGAGCGATCAACAACAGGTATTGCGAAGACTTCTTTGTTTCCTTTTATCTTTATTTGAGTGATTTCATTGTTTCCTGTTGAGTAATTATTGTATAAGAATATATGGAAATTGGATGTTTAGATCTTGTTGCACTATAATTTTATTTATCACATTATATTTCTCGTTATCACTATGTGAACTTAGGCCCATATCGTATGGGCTAGTGCTCAGTTCAATTAAAGTCTTATGTTGACAACTAAGACTTGGGCTGGGCGATCAGATTCTCTATTAGGATTAGACCTGGCGTTTCTGTTAAGTCTGCCTTTGGGTCGCAATAGGAGCAACATATACACTTAAAATTGTAATTTGTATAATAGTTAGAACCTATGACAAAATGGACCCAAACATGTACACGGGGGTACACTCATATGGAATGTAAGACAGTGTAATATAATTAAATCTAATAAAATTGAAGTACCGAGCATGAAACGAAAATTGTGTCACCCCAGATATTAATTATACAAACCCAAATATATTAAAGAAATAAAACAAGTTCTCAACAAAGGAAAAATCAAACACTTAGTATGAAAGATAATGAAAAGGGACACAACAACAATCCGTTACTCCTTATCATGACCACCATACTTATTCATTGAGAAAAATACAATCATTTGTGGAGATCTAATGAATCTTAAAAGGGGTCCTATCACTATATCCAATGAATAAAATTGATTTTATTCATTTGTTTAAATTATGAATTAGAACAAAAGGTTGCATGCTTGGATTTATATTAAAAAAATTTACCATTTAGAAAACAAATTCCAAGAACCATTGACGAGGTATGTATTGAAAACAATGATGCATACTTTATCGTAGCGTACATAACAAATAAAACCACCACCGTTTTCTAGAGAAAACAATTCAAGTAAAAATAATGTCAAGTCATGAACCCCACCACATTGGTGCAAGAGAAAGATATCATACATGACATAACAAAAAATCCTGGTTAGGTTTATGAATTTTCAACCAGAGACACGGCGTCGTAATCTATGCTAATAAATATATCATAAAACATGAAAACACTTTTTTTCTCGATCGAAGGTACACAAAATAAAACTACCCTAATCACAGGTCTAATATAATCTGAAACTGTCATGACCCGAAGCTGGGTCTAACAGAACACCGAGTCAGATGACTTGATCCTCGAGGAGGACTTGATTACCCAGCCCAAAGCTTGGTTTGCAGTTGAAGACTTGAACAAAATTCAAAAGTTAAGATCCACACAGTGATTATAAATAATGCGATAAAGTAAAAATAGTTTAATAAAATTTACAGAACCAAGTTCAAATACTTAATCTTATACATGCCAAATACAACTAAGTTCTCACTAGAAAGTAGTAAAACACTCAACAAGGAAATAAAGGAAATGAACTATTTGCGAACTCTCGCTACTCGTTGTTCTTGTTCTTTCTAGGAAATGAAAAGGGTCGTTAGGGTGAGTGATTAACTTAGTAGGTAGGTTATACTAAATGCAATGATGGAAAACTTCTTTTACCTTTCATTTCGAAAACATGAGCAGGTTATAATGATTTTCAAAATATCTTTCTAGAAAAACTTTTTTCCATAATTTTATTAAAAACAGGCTCCACGAGTCACCGATGAGAAAGTGAGTCAAACATTGTCGTATAAATAGACGACTATACAAAAATACGATATCATCATACTTTTCAAATAAAAATCACCTTAGTGAACAAGAGGGTCATACAAGGACAACCTCCGGCACACTAACACACAAATGTGGCAATCCAAAGACCAAGCAGCACCTCGTGTGTCTGAGAGAATAACAAGGTGATGGCGATCCGTAGGTCCAACCACGTCACAATGGTGGCCAGTGATTCGAAGACCAAACAGCGACACCACCCATAAAATCAGAAAACTCAAACTTACCCTAAGTAGGTTTGGGGATTCGAAACCCAAGGAGATCATCTGTAGCGACCCTTACACTATTCCTAATTTTCCCGTATTATTTTTTTTTATACTTAAAACTTTAAACCTAACGTTTGAGCGGAAATAAAACTTTAAAAACATTTAACAAAACTTAAAAACAATTTAAATAAAACTTAAAACAACAGATTAAAAAAATTAAAAACAAAGAAAAGCAATCGGCTGAGGAAAGAGGCAAAATGGGCAATCGCCCCTTAAAATGGATGGGCGATCGATTGATAGACGCCATAAGGCGCGACCAGAGCGAGGGGCGAGGCGATCGATCGCCAAGCTCTCTGGAATTTTCCAGAGAGCTAGGCCAAGAGGGGCGATCGATCGCCCTCCCTTGGGCGATCGGTCGCCAAGTCCTCTGGATTTCCAGAGGACTTGCGCTCCTCTTTCCCTCCTTCTTTCTTCTCCTGCATACCCATACTCCTAACACACATTTCACAATTTCTTCAACAAAATTTTACCTACATCTCAACCATACAATTACAACATAATCTCACCCATACATCGCCTATAACTTCACTCAAAACTGACTCAGAACATGTTTAAAACGTAACCCAATTTTATAAAAACAAACCGCGTGGATCCGTTTAAAAACTTAACATTCCCTCCTGTTTAAATCACGAAGCGGTTTATAAAATAGTTTCTAAAATGTTTAAAAACATCAAAACATAAACCTATTGCGTTCAACTATACAATTTATCCTACGATCTAACTATCGTGTCCCAAAATACCTTTACATTCATCCCCACGGGTCAAAAGGCACCTCGACTACCCAGCACACTCTCATGGGCCATCCTCCTTCAACTGCATCATTCCTCGGGTGGAGGGATCTCGTCCTCACCTATGTCCAGATCACCTACACCATACAGACACACTATGAGCAAAAGGCTCAGTAAGTTTCGTAAATGTAAATGCATGCTGTGTGTCAAGGTCCGGGCTTGTCCAAGGCATGTTGCCTATGGCCGCCCATGCTGCTAGGTAGATTTATTTCCTTTTTAAGTAATTCTGTTGTACTCTTTTTCTTTCCAATTTTGGCAAGAGTGACTCTTCGCCCACATAGCATGTCTACTCCTGCTATAGTGGAGATGGTCCGGATTGCTCTTTAGGGGGAGAGGCATGACTGCACGTAGACCCCTTTACCCAACGTTGTAATTTGCTGCCCCATCAATGAACAAGCTTTTTACACACACTCTCTTGATGCATACTATTCTCAATGACGCTCTTTTGGCTAATCTTGCTCGCTCATTGCTTACTCGTTAGACACAAGCTCGCTCTAACGAAGTGGGCACTCGGTGCCATTGGCACGCTCGTTGGCTGACCCAATACTCGTCTGATATTGGGTGCCGCACGGTCTAGATACGCCCCTTGAAAGTAGGACCGAGACAGTTGGTATCAGAGCCTAGTTGGCTTACAAATCGTGAGAAATCATGTCGAAGAAGAGTACGATGGAAAGGCCTAGTGCTCCATCGGATCAACTCGAGCGCCTCGTCGAGTTGGAAGAAGAAATACGGTATCTGCAAGACATACCGGACAACATTCGATTCATAGAAGAACGAATGAAGGAAATGTCTTAATTTCCTACTGAGATAGCGGCTATTCATAACAGGATATATGCCATACCGATTCCAGAGCTGTTGGATTGGGTGGAAACTCTTGAACCCCGACAAGAAAAGGGAAAGGGAGTCGAGACAGGAGAAAGTTCCACAGGTGCAATAATCGGGGTCCTGGAGCGTGTCGATGAGATCGAACTAGCTCATACCCGATTGTCTGAAACTGTGTCCCAAGTGACCATGGACTTCAAGACAATGTTTGATTCTCTCAGGGCTGAGATTGCTGAGATCAACATTAAACTGAACCTTACCATGAGAGCCATGGGGAGTCAAACCCAGGCTACTACTGCTGCTGAATTCAGTCGAGTGAAAATCCCCGAGCCAAAATCCTATGGGGGAGCACGGGATGCTAAAGAAATAGAAAATTTCATCTTCGACATGGAACAGTACTTCAAGGCCACTAAAACAGATGATGATTCGAAGGTGACCTTGGCCACCATGCATCTTACTGTTGATGCAAAACTGTGGTGGATATCCAAATATCATGAAATCAGTGTTGGCGAATGTGCGATTGATACATGGGAAGAACTAAAAAGACAGTTGAAAGATCAATTCTTTCCAGAAAATGTTGAGTTCAACGCTCGTAGACTCCTCCGAGACCTAAAGCAAACTGCAAGTATTCGTGAATATGTCAAACAATTTTCGGGACTCATGCTGAACATTAGAGATATGTCGGAAAAAGACAAGATCTTCACTTTCATTGAAGGTCTTAAACCATGGGCCAGAACAAAATTGTATGAACAAAGAGTGCAAAACCTTTCAAGTGCACTTGCAGCTGCAGAGCGACTGTTTGATTATAATATCGAGAACCTTGGGCCAAAGAAGAACACTCCCAGTAACTCAAATACCATCAAGACCCAGAAACCGAATACGGGAACTGTTGAAAGAAAACAATTTGTCCCGAGAGAAGGCCATGAAGCACAAAGAAATGCTAACAACCAACGCCCGCCAAATAGGCCTATGTCTTGTTTCCTGTGTAAGGGACCACATCGAGTAGCTGAGTGTCCACATAGATCAGCCTTAACTGCCTTAAAAGCTTCGATTCATGACGACAACGCAGTTAGGGAAGTTGTTGAAGAAGAATCCACAGAGAATGCTGAAGTTGGGACCATGACTTTCTTGTCAGCTGTACAACAACAGATGCAGGAACTGAGAAAAACCCCAGATAAAGGTCTCATGTATGTGGAATCATTCATCAATAACAGATCTACTAAGAGTACGATGATAGATTCAGGAGCTACTCATAACTTTATTACAGAGAAAGAAGCTCTCCGTCTCGGTTTGAAATTGGAGAAGAATGATGGTAAAATGAAAACAGTGAACGCTAAAGCGATGCCAGTACTCGGGATTGTAAGGAGAGTTCAATTGAAACTTAGCTCATAGACAGGACTCATCGACTTTGTCGTAGCACGGTTGGATGACTTTGATATTATCTTGGGGATGGAGTTCTTGATGGAACATAAGGTCATCCCAATGCCCTCAGCAAAATGCTTAGTAATCACCAGTAACAACCCAACCGTTGTTCCAGCAATTCTGAAACAACCAAATGTCGCTAACACAAAGATGCTATCTGCTATGCAATTTAAGAAAGGGCTGAAACGCGATGATCCAACTTATATGGTCGTTCCACTAGGGGTAAGTACAAAGAAGGAAGAAGTAATACATCCTGAAATCTCAAGAGTCCTAGAAGAATTCAGGAGTATCATGCCCGAGTGCTTACCTAAGACGTTACCTCCAAGAAGAGACATTGATCATCAAATCGAATTGAATCCCGGATCTAAACCTCCTGCAAAGGCCCCGTATAGAAAGGCTCCACCAGAACTAGCGGAACTAAGGAAGCAATTAGATGAGCTTCTCAAGGCCGGATTCATCAGACCGGCCAAAGCACCTTTTGGAGCACCGGTGTTGTTTCAAAAGAAAAAGGATGGAAGTCTACGAATGTGCATAGATTACCGGGCACTCAACAAAGTCACAGTGCGCAATTAATATCCCATTCCGCTCATCACTGACCTTTTTGATCAATTGTATAAAGCCAAGTACTTCACCAAGCTTGACTTGCGATCAGGGTATTATCAAGTGAGGATTGTAGAAGGAGACGAACCCAAGACAACGTGCGTAACAAGGTATGGAGCCTTTGAGTTCTTGGTGATGCGTTTCGGACTCACAAACGCTCCTGCAACATTCTGCACCCTCATGAATCGAGTATTTCATGAATACCTTGACAAGTTTGTGGCGGTGTACCTTGATGACATTGTGGTATACAGTGAGACGCTAGAAGAGCACAAGACGCATCTCCGTTTGGTTTTCGAGAAGTTAAGAGAAAACCAACTCTACGTGAAGAAAGAAAAATGCTCTTTTGCTCAGGAGAGCATCGAATTCCTCGACCATATTGTTGAACAAGGTCGTCTTCGTATGGACCCGGGTAAGATAAGTGCCGTCAAGAGCTGGAAGATCCCAACAACTGTCACTGAATTGCGTTCCTTCCTTGGGCTGGCTAATTATTACAGACGCTTTGTGGAAGGGTTTTCAAGAAGAGCTGCACCCCTAACAGAACTCTTAAAGAAAGGAGTGCTTTGGGAGTGGAGCTCTGAATGTCGAAAATCTTTTGCTGACTTGAAAGAAGCTATGATACAAGAACCTGTACTTGCTCTAGCTGATGTCACCCAGCCATTTGAAGTGGAAACTGATGCCTCAGATTTTGCTTTAGGAGGAGTCCTTATGCAGAATGGTCATCCTGTTGCCTTCGAAAGTCGTAAGTTAAAGGAAGCAGAGAAGAAGTACATTGCTTCCGAGAAAGAAATGCTGGCCGTAGTACATTGTCTGCGCATGTGGAGACAGTATCTACTTGGATCGAAGTTCGTCGTGAAAACAGATAACAGCTCAATCTGTCATTTCTTTGAACAACCAAAACTCTCGGCCGAGCAAGCACGTTGGCATGAGTTGATTTCAGATTTTGATTTTAACTTCGAGCACAAGACAGGCCAGAGCAATAAAGTGGCTGATGCCTTGAGTCGGAAGGTTGAGTGCGCTAGCCTTTGTTATCTGTCTCAACTTCAAGCGAGTAAAGTTAATGGATCGTTGAAAGATCGCATCCGAGACAGTTTACAAGACGACCCCGCAGCTCGAGCAGTAATGCAGCTGGTGAAAGAAAGGAAGACTCGGCAATTCTGGATTGAAGATGACTTCCTCTTCACTAAGGGAAACCGTTTGTATGTGCCTCGAAGCAATAATTTGCGGCGTACTCTTCTGTGAGAATGCCATGATACTTTGTGGGCCGGTCATGCTGGGTGGCAGCGAACCTATGCTCTCTTGAAGAAGGGATATTACTGGCCGCAAATGAAGGTTGACATTATGTAGTACGCTAAAACTTGTCTTGTGTGCCAACAAGATAAAGTTGAAAGAAACAAGATTGCCGGCTTACTAGAACCACTGCCTATACCGAAAGTGCCTTGGGAGAGTGTGTCCTTGGATTTCATCACCAACTTGCCGTCTGCCAACGACTTTGAAGTGATATTGGTGATCGTCGACAGATTTTCTAAGTATGCCACATTCATTGCAGCCCCGAAGCACTGCCCCGCATAGACGACTGCCCAACTCTTCTTCAAACATATAGTGAAATTGTGGGGAATTCCTCAAAGCATTGTCAGTGATCGAGACCCGAGATTACTGGATCTTTTTGGGGCGAACTGTTCCGTTTGCTTGGATCAAGTCTCAATGTATCCTCTAGTTATCACCCTCAAACAGATGGCCAGACGGAACGCTTCAACAACTTACTTGAGGAATACCTGCGTCACTTCATCAATACCAATCAAAAGAACTGGCCCAGTCTACTCGACGTAGCACAATTCTGTTTCAATTGTCAGAAGAGTTCCTCGACGGGGATGAGTCCATTCAAAATAGTCTGCGGGAGACAACCCATCATGCCCCACACGCTGGAGCAACCATATTTGGGAAGAGTCCAAAAGCATATAACTTCTCCAAAGAATGGAAGCAAAATACGGAGATAGCTCGCGCCTACCTAAAACGTGCCTCTAAACATATGAAGAAGTGGGCGGATAAGAAACGGCGGCCCATGGAATTCAAGGCTAGAGACTTTGTGCTAGTTAAGCTGTTACCTGAACAACTTCGATTTCGGGGAAATAAAGATCAGCGTCTCGTCATAAAATACGAAGGTCCTATTGAGGTCATGGAGAAAGTCGGAAGAGCCTCCTACAGAGTTAATCTTCCAACATGGCTCAAAATTCACCCTGTCATCCATGTCAACAATCTGAAGCCCTATCACGCAGACGATGAAGATGAAGAAAGGAACGACATCACCAGACCAAATATCTCCGTCAACCACAAAAAGAAGAAAGAAGTTGAAGAAGTGCTTGCCGAGCGGAACGTCAGGGTAGGTCGACGACAATACCAGGAGTATCTGATTAGATGGAAGGGACTTGGAGACGACGAGGTATTTTAGGAGAAGCAAGAAGACTTGGAAGACTCAACAAAGATGATCGAAGATTTCAAGCAGAAGAAGAGTTGACGAGGACGTCAACAACTCAAATAGGGGAGAATGTCAAGGTCCGGGCTTGTCCAAGGCATGTTGCCTATGGCCGCCCATGCTGCTAGGTAGATTTATTTCTTTTTTAAGTAATTCTGTTGTACTCTTTTTCTTTCCAATTTTGGCAAGAGTGACTCCTCGCCCACATAGCATGTCTACTCCTGCTATAGTGGAGATGGTCCGGATTGCTCTTTAGGGGGAGAGGCATGACTGCACGTAGACCCCTTTACCCAACGTTGTAATTTGCTGCCCCATCAATGAACAAGCTTTTTACACACACTCTCTTGATGCATACTATTCTCAATGACGCTCCTTTTGGCTAATCTTGCTCGCTCATTGCTTACTCGTTAGACACAAGCTCGCTCTAACGAAGTGGGCACTCGGTGCCGTTGGCACGCTCGTTGGCTGACCCAATACTCGTCTGATATTGGGTGCCGCACGGTCTAGATACGCCCCTTGAAAGTAGGACCGTGACACTGTGCCAATGAGTTTCAGAAATCATGCAACATTTTCTTATCATTACGTCGCAGACAGAATGTCACCGAGGTCTCAGCCTATTAGATGGAGATGACATATCTTGCAGTTGGACTGCCCTCTTCACCTAACGGGGGGGGGGGGGGGGGGGGTACACGCTCACATCCGTAAACAACCGTGCCTGAGCCCCACCTCGCGTAACCAGATAACAGATTACATAATTTCATTTCGTTCATTCATTTCATTTTCTTAAACACGTGCAGAAATCCGTTTTCATGCTATTTAAAATACGTGATGCATGAACAGATAAGGGCATAAAGGAAACAAACATATTAAGTACCATCAAGACAATAAAAGCAATTAAAAACATATCCTATAAAAGAACTAATCCTAACTACCCAACCGAAGCATTTAAACAAACGATTCTCCAAAGATCCTCGACGCGACATTGACGTACGGTGTAGGCCTCTCAGCCAAGTAAGTCACGAGAACTTACCTCGTGCGCACTGGACTTCAAGCTCTATCCACGAGCATCGTTTGTCTGAGGCAAAACACAATAGTTAACATTAACAGGAGATTAAACCGTTTAATGTTCAAATTTAACGAAACCTTAACTAAGGAAATTTTTTCCTAAAATTCTAACTTAACTCAACGAGGCATTTTATCCAACAATTAACGCTCGATACCTCGAAATCACCATTAACGAGTTTTCCCCAAAACTTGAAAATTTGCCAAATCTCTAACATTCATCATAAATCGATTAACTTCATCCAATAACGCTCAATACTTTCATCATATTCACAACTACGACAAACCTATCAATTTTAAACCATAAATCGCGTTTTTCACAAAACCCTAAATGAAACCCTAATCATTAAACTTCATGAAAACCGAAATATAACGCCCTAAAACCATAGATTCATACCTAGGGTCGGGTTTATGGGAGAAAACGTGAAGGATCGGAGGTCGATCGGAGAGCGTTGGTCGCCGGAAATGGAGAAATCGCCGCGGGAGGAGAAAATGTCGCCTGGAGGAGGAGTTGCAGAGAGAATCGCGTAAGTGTGAGGGAGGAAGAGAGAAAATGTTGTTTTTAATTTAATTTTGATTTTGCAAATTACAATTTCGCTCTTCCTTTGTTTTTATATTAGTTTCGTCCTTTGTTTCGTTAATTAGCTAACGATTCGATTTCTCCAAATTTTCTTATTTCACCAATATATCCAACTCATTGTCTGGGTCTTTTTAAAACTGTCCGTTCGCAAATTGGACCTCGGTTACTATTTTTACTAAAACGTCCTTTATATTATGATAAACGTAATGCTCGTAAAATTAGCGTTGCAACCTCTAAAATTCCCGAAATTTCCTTAAAATTCATATTAATTATTAGGATCATAATAACGCTTTCATTTTACGAAACCGACTTAATTTGACATAACTACTAAAATGCCATTATATTCTGAAATTACAAAATCCCGTAAAACCCGGCGTTACATTCCATCCACCTTATTTAAAATTTTGTCCTCAAAATTTGATTACACAAACAACTCGGGATACCTAGCCATCATATCTTGCTATCGCTCCCAAGTCCCTTCTTCAACCTCGTGGTTCCACCATAGGACTTTAACTAGCTGAATCTCTTTGTTGCGCAATACTTTGATGGAAGACTCCAAAATACGTACCGGCTTTTCCTCGTAAGTCAAGGTAGGTTGTACCTCGATCTCTCTTGCCTCCACGACATGCGATGGATCGCGCAAACACTTCCGAAGCATAGAGACATGAAATACATTATGGATACCTTCTATTAAAGCCGGAAGCTGTAGTCGATACGCCATCTTCCCGATCCTCTTCAAAATAGGAAAGGGCCCCACATATCGAGGGTTCAGCTTGCCCTTCCTTCCGAATCTCATAACACCTTTAAACGGAGAAACCATTAGATAAACCTCATCACCTTCTTCGAATTCAAGTTCCCTCCATCTCGTGTCAGCATAGCTCTTCTGTCGACTCTGAACTATCTCGATACGCTGTCTAATAATGGCAATCTTCTCTGCCGTTTGCTGTAGGATCTCGGGACCAACAATACTGGCTTCACCAACCTCGTCCCAATACAATAGAGATCTACACTTTCGTCCATAAAAAGCCTCGTACGGAGCCATACCGATGGTAGCCTGGAAGCTGTTGTTGTAAGAGAACTCGATCAATGGAAAATACCTGCTCCACGATCCCTGAAATTCCAACACACAAGCTCTGAGCATATCCTCCAGAATCCGATTTGTTCTCTCTGTCTTACCATCAGTCTGAGGATGAAAAGCTGTGCTGAAATTTAGCTGAGTTCCCATAGCTTTGTGCAAACTCTTCCAGAACTTAGAAGTGAATCTCGGATCTCTGTCTGAGACAATAGAAACCTGGTACTCCGTGCAATCTCACGACCTCCTTGCACATAAAGCTCAGCGAGCTGGTCCATAGAAGATGTCATCTTCATAGATAAGAAGTGAGCCGACTTTGTCAATCGGTCCACAATCACCCAGATGCCATCATGACCCTTCAGTCGTCCTCGGGAGCCCCACAATAAAATTCATGGAGATCTGCTCTCATTTCCACTACGGAATAGGCAGTGGTTGTAATGTTCCGGTTGGACCTCTGATGTTCTGCTTTCACCTGTTGACAAATTAAACAGGTTTCGACATATTTGGCGACCTCTCTCTTCATGTTTGGCCACCAGAAGTGTTGCTTTAAGTCCCGGTACATCTTGGTACTTCCCGGGTGCACAGAATAAGCTGAAGAATGCTCCTCAGCCAATATCTCCTTCTTTAGCTCCTCATTGTTAGGCACGTACCACCTATGCCTGAATTTTAGAATACCATCCTCTGATAAATGGAAATCCGACGAATCCTCGGATGTCAAGCCCTAACCGAAACTCCTCACACTCTATATCTTTCTGCTGAGCTTCACGTATTTTATCCAGAATAGTCAGCCTGAGAGAAATGTTGGTGAGCATACTGGACAACTCTGCCACTATCTCCACATCGAACCTCTCAATCTCAGACCGCAATGTAACCGACATCGCTGCAAGTGAAGGTTGACTCGCAGAAGGCATTCGGCTTAAAGCATCAGCGACCTTGTTCGCCTTTCCTAGATGGTACTTGACATCGAAATCATAGTCTTTAACTAATTCCAGTCATCTTCGCTGCCTCATGTTTAGTTCCTTTTGCGTAAACAAGTACTTTAAGCTCTTATGGTCTGAAAATATCTCGCACTGTTGCCCATATAAATAATGTCTCCAAATTTTTAGTGCAAAGACCACAGCTGCCAACTCCAGGTCGTGCGTAGGATAATTCTGCTCATACGGCTTCAGCTGTCTAGATGCATAAGCAATCACCCTACCCTCCTGCATAAGCACGCATCCGAGCCCAACTCCGGACTGCATCGCAATATATACTGAATTTATCACCTTCAACAGGCAACGTCAACACTGGAGCTGTAGTCAATCTCTGCTTCAACTCCATAAAACTGCTGTCACAAGCAGCCGACTATATAAACTTCTCATTCTTCCGAGTCAAGCGTGAGAGGGGAACTGTAATCTTCGAAAATCCCTCTATGAACTTCCGATAATAGCCAGCCAACCCAAGAAATCCACGTACCTCTCGCACGTTCTTTGGCTGTGGCCAATCTCTGACCACCTGAATTTTGCTCGGATATACAGAAACTCCTTCCTGTGATATGATATGGCCAAGAAAACTGAACCTATCCAGCCAAAACTCACATTTGGAGAACTTCGGATAAAGCTGGTGTCGTTGTAAAATTCCTAGAACAATCCGCAATTGCTCTTCATGCTCCTCTCTCGTCTTAGAATAAATCAAAATGTCGTCGATGAAAACTACAACGAACTTGTCTAGATACTCCTTGAAGACACGGTTCATCAAATCCATAAACGCTGCAGGGGCATTAGTATGTTCAAAAGACATAACAAGGAACTCAAAATGCCCGTACCTTGTTTGGAACACCGTTTTCTGAACATCTTCCTTCCGGACCTTCAACTGATAGTAACCCGAGCGTAGGTCAATCCTGGAAAACACTCGAGCACCTTGCAGCTGATCAAATAAATCATCTATCCGAGGCAGTGGATACTTATTCTTCACTGTACGCTTATTCAGCTCCCTATAATCCACACAGATTCTGAGGGTCCCGTCTTTCTTCTTGACAAATAGAACGGGCGCACCCCAGGGTGAAACACTGGGTCGGATGAACCCCTTGTCTAGCAACTCCTCCAACTGAGATTTCAACTCTTTCAACTCAGCAGGCGCCAATCTATATGCATTCTTTGACATTGGTGCCGAACTAGGATAAACATCAATCACAAATTCAATCTCCCGGTTTGGTGGTAAACCAGGGAGATCATCAAGGAAGATCTCAGAGAATTCTCTGACTATAGGAATGTCACTCGGCTTTACACTACTGAGCAACTGAGTATCAATTACTGTGGCCAAATAAATAGAGCACTCACCTTTAAACTGCTCGTTGACCTTTATGGAATAGGAAATAGGCGATCTGCTCGATCTGCTCAATCTGTTCATCGCCTGATAAGAAAACTTAGCTTTACCCGGGGGTCGAAAAGTCACAATCCCGGATCGACAATCGATGGTGGCGAAGTGCTGTGATAACCAGTCCATCCCTAGGATAAGATCTTAGATCTCTATGCCCACAACAATCAGGCGAGCATAGAAGGTACTATCCCCAACCGAGACAATATTGCCCTGGACGACATGACCTAACTGCATACGCTCTCCTGAAGGTAGCATCACATTGTATTCGCATTCTGCTAACTCAGGCGCAAGCTTCAGTCTAGACACACACGCAGTGGAAACAAAAGAGTGCGTAGCCCCCGTGTCTATCAAAGAAAATACCGCTACACCCATAATCAATATAGTACCTGCTATCACGGAAGGCTGAGTCTCATCATCGATATCACCAGGTTCGATAAATGCAAAAATCCTCGGCATAACCTTCCTCTGGTCTCCACTCAACTGATCACGGCCCGACTTTGGGCAATCTCTGACAAAATGGCCGACTTCACCACATCTATAACATTTGTTAGTGCCAACCCGGCACTCTCCACTGTGCTCTCGCTGACATTTAGGGCACCAGGGTATTTGAGAAGTTCCCTGCACTTGCTTGCCTTTGCCTCGATCGTTGCCTCCCTCTAGAGGCCTCTTTACACCCCTTTGCTGCTGTTGGGGCTGTGGTGCTCTGGGCTGCCAACCTCGGTTCTGTGACTGAGGGCGGATCTCACGGAAGAAGCCCTTAGCTGGCTCCCTCGGCCTAACACAAGTCGCTCTGGCAGCCTCGAAGTCCAGAGCTCTAGCTGCAATGTCAGAATAGGGCACGTCTATAATACCCGACACTATAATGTTCATCCGGATCTCCAGATTCAGCCCCTCCATAAACTGATGCACCTTATCTTCATTATCGCTGACAAGACGCGGTGCAAATAGTGAGAAAGCCTCGAACTTCCGAATAAAATCAGCAACTGAACCTGTCTGCTTCAGCTGCGTAAACTCGTTTCTCTTAGCCACCCTCACAGTGCGGCAGAAATACTTGTCGAAGAATACGGTCTTGAACCGTTCTCAAGTCATAACCGATACATCCGTCGTCGACTTGATCGAATCCCACCAGAAACGGGCATCTAACGCCAAATGAAAGGTGACGTAGGCCACCTTGCTCCCGTTCCCTACCTCTGCACACCCTAACATATCCTCCATCACCCTGATGCATTCTTCAGCAACTGTTGGATCCGATGATCGGCTGTCAAATACTGGAGGTCGGAGGCTTTGGAATTTCTGCATGCCCTGATTATTAGGAACCACCAAATCTTGGGCCCTCTGATTCTCTCGGTTTACTAAGCTTTCAATCTGTTGTGCCTGTCGGTCCATGTGCTGAGACTGATGGTCTAGCAATTCCGTAAGTCTGTCTAAGGCGTCGTCCCTAGGATCTTTTCCTCGAACCATATTTCTTATAAAATTCCTATAAAAATCAAAACAAATAATCCTAAGAAACAAAAACGAAGAAATAAAATAAAACATACTTACAGTTGAGGAAGGATGTCCGCGTAGTGGCTGTGCAGTCGAGCAGTCTACAGAATCAGTTTTTAAAATCCGGGGGCTCTGATACCATAACTTGTAGCGACCCTTACACTATTCCTAATTTTCCCGTATTATTTTTTTTATACTTAAAACATTAAACCTAATGTTTGAGCGGAAATAAAACTTTAAAAACATTTAACAAAACTTAAAACAATTTAAATAAAACTTAAAACAATAGATTAAAAAAATTAAAAACAAAGAAAAGCAATCGGCTGAGGAAAGGGGCAAAATGGGCAATCGCCCCTTAAAATAGATGGGCGATCGATTGATAAATGACCATAAGGCGCGACCAGAGCAAGGGGCGATCGATCGCCAAGCTCTCTGGAATTTCCAGAGAGCTAGGCCAAGAGGGGCGATCGATCGCCCTCCCTTGGGCGATCGGTCGCCAAGTTCTCTGGATTTCCAGAGGACTTGCGCTCCTCTTTCCCTCCTTTCTTCTCCTGCATACCTATACTCCTAACACACACTTCACAATTTCTTCAACAAAATTTTACCTACATCTCAACCATACAATTACAACATAATCTCACCCATACATCACCCATAACTTCACTCAAAATCGACTCAGAGCACGTTTAAAACGTAACCCAATTTCATAAAAACAAACCGCGTGGATCCGTTTAAAAACTTAACATTCCATCCTGTTTAAATCAACAAGCGGTTTATAAAATAGTTTCTAAAACGTTTAAAAACATCAAAACATAAACCTATCAACTATCCAGATTCCCAAACATCCTAATATGTTCAACTATACAATTTATCCTACGATCTAACAATCATGTCCCTAAAATACCTTTACATTCATCCCCACGGGTCAAAAGGCGCCTCGACTACCCAACACACTCCCACGGGCCATCCTCCTTCAACTGCATCATTCCTCGGGTGGAGGAATCTCGTCCTCACCTATGTCCAGATCACCTACACCATACAAACACACTATGAGCTAAAGGCTCAGTAAGTTTCGTAAATGTAAATGCATGCTATGCCAATGAGTTTCAGAAATCATGCAACATTTTCTTATCATTACGTTGCAAACAGAATGTCACCGAGGTCTCAGCCTATTAGATGGAGAGGACACATCCCGCGGTCGGACTGCCCTCTTCACCTAACGAGGGGGGGGGGGGGGTACACGCTCACATCCGTAAACAGCCATGCCTGAGCCCTACCTCGCGTAACCAGATAACATATTACATAATTTCATTTCGTTCATTCATTTCATTTTCTTAAACACGTGCAGAAATCCATTTTCATGCTATTTAAAATACGTGATGCATGAACAGAAAATGGCATAAAGTAAACAAACATATTAAGTACCATCAAGACAATAAAAATAATTAAAAGCATATCCTATAAAAGAACTAATCATAATTACCCAACCTAAGCATTTAAACAAACGATTCTCCAAAGATCCTCGACGTGACATTAACGTACGGTGTAGGCCTCTCGGCCAAGTAAGTCACGAGAACTTACCTCGTGCGCACTGGACTTCAAGCTCTATCCACGAGCGTCGTTTGTCTGAGGCAAAACACAACAGTTAACATTAACACGAGATTAAACCGTTTAACATCCAAATTTAACGAAACCTTAACTAAGGAAATTTTTTCCTAAAATTCTAACTTAGCTCAACGAGGCATTTTATCCAACAATTAACAGCTCGATACCTCAAAATCACCATTAACGAGTTTTCCCCAAAACTCGAAAATTTGCCAAATCTCTAACATTCATCCTAAATTGATTAACTTCATCCAATAACGCTCAATAATTTCATCATATTCACAACTACGACAAACCTATCAATTTCAAACCCTAAATCGCGTTTTTCACAAAACTCTAAACGAAACCCTAACCGTTAAACTTCGTAAAAACCAAAATATAACGCCCTAAAACCATAGATTCATACCTAGGGTCGGGTTTAGAGGAGAAAACGTGAAGGATCGGAGGTCGATCGGAGAGCGTTGGTCGCCGGAAATGGAGAAATCGCCGCGGGAGGAGAGAATGTCGCCTGGAGGAGGAGTTGCAGAGAGAATCGCGTAAGTGTGAGGGAGGAAGAGAGAAAATGTTGTTTTTAATTTAATTTTGACTTTGCAAATTACAATTTCGCTCTTCCTTTGTTTTTATATTAGTTTCGTTCTTTGTTTCGTTAATTAGCTAACGATTCGGTTTCTCCAAATTTTCTTATTTCACCAATATATCCAACTCATTGTCTGGGACTTTTTAAAACTGTCCGTTCGCAAATCGGACTTCGTTTACTATTTTTACTAAAACATCTTTATATTATGATAAACGTAATGCTCGTAAAATTAGCGTTACAACCCCTAAAATTCCCGAAATTTTCTTAAAATTCATATTAATTATTAGGATCGTAATAACGCTTTCTTTTTACGAAACCGACTTAATTTGGTATAATTACTAAAATGTCATTATATTATGAAATTACAAAATCTTGTAAAATCGGGCGTTACATCATCATCACCGCCCTATTACCCATTTTCATAACATGCAAACAAGACCACTTTCACGCAGCAGAAGGGGTACTGAGATGTCCTCCTGGTATTTGAATACCGAAAATCGTCCAAAGTATCACGATGACTCATCCTCACAAGATATACATAATATCAATATAAAACCATGCATCAATGATAAACGTGCAAAATCGTATATACATATATGTAAAAATAGACGTGTTAGCGATTATGTTTAATACAAGTGGCAACTCACCAAAATAGATTTTCATAAAACTATGCAATGCACGATTTCTCTTCTAGCAAGACGGAGCTACCACCTTTGGTATCGGCACGAAATCCACGAACTCGTTTGAGCTTAAAACAAAATCAAAGTCAGGAAATTATTCTCAACCACTAAGGGAGACACAAGGATAGGTCCTACTATACCAGGACCAAGAATCCAATTTGAAACTCTATAGATGGTTGCGAACTTCACCGAGGCAAAAAAATTTAAAAAAAAAAATTAACATTGTGCGGTCGACACTTTAAGCCATGGGTCGACTATTCCTACCTCAAGGATTAACCCGCGGTCGAAACTCCTTTCAAACGGTCAACACTTCATATCTCTCGGGTTTTAGCCCTAATTCACTAGCGGTCGACACTTTATCCCATCGGTTGATACCTTTTAGAAAAAAAAAATGTACGTTGTCGACACTTCCTTCAAATAGTCGACATTTGTACTTCTATGTTTCAGTGTTGGGTTTGAAGTGTCAACTAGCCTCCACCGTGGTCGACATTTAGGCATTTTTCCAGCGACTGAGAGTCGCGAAAATAACTTCCCTTCGCCAATTTCTGCCACCAATTAACCAAACAACTTAAATAAACTTTAAATATACTCCAATACACCATAAACAGTCAGATTAGAGTTTCCGAGGTCGAATCCATTTTCTTATAAAAATTCTAAACTTTGAAATTAAAATCAGAGGTTGAAAACTTATAATCTTTTGAAGTCCCTTCATGAAAGTTGTTACTCGTAGTCCTGAGAACACGATTTCTACCTCGGAAGTTGACGGTTGCACAAATGGATTCCAATCTTTCTCTCCCTCCTCTCTTGTGGCCGTATGAAATTGGGTGCCCAAATTAGGGTTTCCTCCCTTATAAAAAAAACACCTCGTTTTTATTCAATTTAAAATAAATATTATTTAAATTAAATAAATCTTTTATATCCTTATTTGTCAACTTCGAATGTTTCCAAAATTTCAACTCGAGGTAAATCTCCAATTTACTCGAATGTAAATTTTCAAATTTAACCACAGTAATTTCTTAAATTTTCAATTTGGCCAATTTACTAAAAAATCTGACGTAGCCACAACACGACAAAACGAGTCAACCTATGACTCGTTGACCGTTCTTAATGCAAATAATTAATACAAAAAGTTAATTAACGTAAAAGTATCAATATTTACAGAAACTACTTACAAAATATAAAATGAAATGACGAGCATGCAGAAAAAAATCGTCTAAAATTAGTGTACATATAACATACAAATTGACAAGATGAAAGACAAGACATGACATGTTTTTAGTGTAATCTATCATAAAATAAAAGGTTTTGAAAACAAGATACATGAGCGAATATAGTAAAAAAAACCTCTACCTTTATAGCGGTGAGTCTTCTTAAAAATTTAAAAAATGTTATGCGCAAAAATAGGCTCAAAACCACCATGAACCTACAACAGTACCAATATTAGAATACTTTTAAAACTCTAGGATTAATGATAATTATTCATAATAACACCTAAATGCATGGTAAGCTCTTGGTAATAACATGACAATGTGTAAGATCAATGCATAGTTTCTCCTAAATTATGTGCATGAAATGTTATATATGTGACTTGAGTTACTAGAAAATGTCATAATAGCTTATATTTCAATAGTTAGTAATACATTCTTACATATTCAACATTATGTAGTATATAGTATGGTTCTTAAATGTTTCATTGTAGACCATCAAATAAATTTTGAGTGAGGCAGCTATATTTTTCTTCTTGTATTCCGTCTCAGTCTCCTCGATAAATAAAATGACAATGTGTGAGGCTAATTTGTAGCTTCTCGTCGCTGATTTATTGGGAATGTATAGACATGGTTTTTTTTATGGTCATAATATTCCTAATTAAGTGCGGTGCAATTAATCCTTAGATACTCGTAAAATGTGATACGATTTGACTTAGTATTTTAAACATGTACGATAATATTTAATAGTTACACAATGAAATCTAGATTTTGTGAGCACTCACCAATTGGATGATCAGCAGCCAGGAAAAGACAGTTAAAGAGTCAGAATTCAACCCATTGAAATCTTTTCTTGCGAAATCCAGGGTGGAAAAAGCTTTTATTTGATTTCCTCCATATAAACAAAGCTTATGCCCATATTTTTTATGATCTTCTCAGATCTTTTCATAATTTCCATTAAAAATGTAATTAAAAATATATTTTTTTTGTCTACAGTTATCTGGCATGCTCTAACTTTATAGGTAGGATGTATGTCAAAAAGGATGGGACAAACAACAAAGGGGGAGATATTTACTTTGATTTGGGATTTCTTTTTCCTTTTCTTTTTTGTTTGTTTAATAAATAATTAAATAAAATTATAGGATAAAATGAGGGGACGTGTAAAAGTAGTTCCACTTAGACTTATATGCTGGTTTGGTGGGCTGGATTTCACTAAGCAAAATATATAGAGAAAATGTATTGGCCTACCAGATGGTTATCTGGATCTTGTTTATTTTATTAATTATATATAAATCTTAAATGTGATCCTCATGCTTATCACCATTTGTCAACTCTTTCCATGCAATTGGAGAATTTGCAACTATCTATTTTTTAATATAAAAAATTAAATGAGGTTCAAACTGTACAACTTTTGAATTGGTGAGTCTAGAATAGAAAAGTAATTTATCAATTAAACAAAAAAATAATAATGGTTTTACCTAGTTGTCCATTTTTTTGCATGTAAGTCTTACTTTCAAGATGTCTTTTGAATTAGCATTTATTTTGCAATCAAGTTTATGTGTAGTTTAGAGGAACTCAACTTTGATGATTGTAGACACTTTCTGATTGGTATCTACTATGATCAAGAATCGCAAAACAAAAACAATAATAAACACTAAAATTTTACGTGAAATGATCTCAACGGATAAAAAGTCATAGATGAGAGATTACTATGTTAAAATTATCAAGTGACCTGTGGATGTCTTTCTAACTTTATGACTTTAGATTTCTTGATTAACAGGTAACTTTATAATTGTTCTCCCTCTCGAAAGAACATGCTTAGGTTCTCTGCTGCATTGTCTGCTTGTGCTGCTTTACTCAAAAGGCAACAACAGTGTGCCTGTTCTCTTCTGCTTTGCTTTTCGACAATACTCAGTTACAAGTCTCTCTCTCACACACACAAACACATATTTGGCGCTGGTTTAGACTTTTAGTTTGTAGAACTGTAAGTGGGAGCAGGGTTAGTTGGTAGAAAAAGGGAGAGTAAATAGAGGGAAGGAAGGAATGAGAGTTGTAGAAAAATTTGATTAGCGAGTGGGGAGTGTACTAGTTATGTAAAAGGTAATTTACTGGAGCCTTTAACCCTTTTGTGGAAAAGGAAGAAGAATAGCCTGTAACCCTTTACAATTTGTTGTTTTCTGTTTTCGGGGAAATCTTGGTTCTTTTATTGTTCATTTTGCATTATGCAGGTTCATTATTGTGAGTTTTAATCACGCAAGCCACGTATCAATACATTAAGTAATAACATATTAAGAACTAGATATCGTTACAGAGAAAATTATTTTTTAATTTTCCTCACTTTGGTGTCACGGACAAGATAGAGGGAGAGATAGAAGGTAAGGTGAGTTGCTTGTGAATCGTCGCTTGAAGGCTGGAATCGCATTCAAGGGATTACGAGCAACGACTTTCATTAAGAAATTGCACAGGTAAATCGTTAGAACTTTCTATTTTCGTAGTTAAATTTTGAGATTTTGTGAAAGTCGAATTTGAGTTTGGAAACTTGAATCTGTTGTTTATTTCTAGATTATTTAGATGGTGCGTTTAACTTTTTGGAGATGCAAATATTTGAAAATGATGAGTTTCTTGCGAAACTCGTTGTTGGAGAGGCATTTTCGGTCATCCTCTGTCAAATTGTTGGGTCCCGCAATCGAACCTAGAGTCCCCCAGAGTCCCAAACCAGAACCTACAGCCCCGCAATGGAACCTAGACTCCTACAAGTGCAGTTTGAGCTCCCGCACAGTGTATTTTAGTGAAAGATTTCATCATTTCTTAGTCTTTGTCTTTCGGTTTGGGTTCGTAGTCCAATATAGTACACATCCATATTTTCCTAATGTTCAAAAACGATATTTATGGAATTGATTTTCTTTTGAGCTCGGACGAGTTCGCAAACTTTGAGCTAGTGCTAGAGGTTATCGCTTTTGTGCATAAGACGAGTAGCCATCGTCGAGGTAAGGATTTTATGCTTACTGCTGCATTGCATTGCATTCAAAATTATTATTTTTGTGGGTTGCCTTCTGTAAAAGCATGAAAAGGTCTTGTAGCCAGCACATCGGTTTTATACATATATGTAAGTTGGTTTTCTCACGTTTATTTTCAGCCTACATAGTATCTGATTTTGTTGTGCTTTGTTAGGAGAATGAATCATCTTGATGCTTTGGACAGTTTTGTTTTCAAAGCATCTCAAGACTTTCTCTGGTTTGTGCCGAAGGGATTCTTGTGTGACTCTCCTTTTTCACTTAGAACATTTTCTGTGGAAAATGATTTTTTTTTTCAATGTATAACTACCTATGTACGTGACATGTTTTATAATTACCTCATTGAGGACTAGAGAAACCAGGTTTTATAAAAAAAAAAAAAAAAGGAAAGTGGCTTCCTTGACAGCTTTGTGAACTCATGCATGGTTTTGAAATTAAATCACGGTTTAAAATGAATATCAAAACCTATTTTTAAATCAAGATGCATTTAGTATAATATTTCTACTAAGTCACTCACCAACAAACGCCCTCCCAATCTTGATAAAGAGAAGAACTGTTAGCTAAAGTGGAGATTTGAGAGAAGCTTTTAGTTAAATTACTTTCTGTTAGAACTTTATTTGTTCTCCCTTAGTAAGGATTTAGTTGTTTAACTTGGATTTGTAAACTAACTGGTGAATTAGATTTCTTTACTTTTTTATATAGTTAGATATTGTTAAGTATTTATTGTATTACACTATCTGTTTGGGATTTTACTATGTGGGTACTGGTCTATTTATTGTGGACTTTGACTTTGTAATTATTTTGAAAGATTTTCGCTGCAAACTAGTCTTGGGTTGGGTGATCGGGTTCTCTTCACAAGAATTGGGAAATACTTTGCTAGAAACTTTTGTATTCTTGCACTCTTAGCCAGTGAGAATTACTTTGCTAGAAACTTTTGTGCTAGATCTGCTGAGTTATAGTACCACAAGGAAGAGATATTAACCAACTTTTTGCATTATCTTTGAGTTAAAAGGGAAACAATTTGACCCCTGATTCTTTTGAATGAGACTAATGAATTTGAAGGTGTCGCATTCCTCCAAAAAGTTAGACAAATCAGCATTAGCATCATCATGTGGCAACCCTAAAACTGCACTGAAGTCTGGATCTTTAAATGATATATTCAAAGGTGTCAACTCTGATTAGTGGCTTTGACAATAACAGTCCCACCTGAGGTCCTCCATAATCCGGTGAATCCTCTTCAAATGCTTCTACCACCACATGCTAGTGTAATAGAGTTTGCCTTCCCTTCTTTCAATTCCTTTTGCAAGATTTCTCGAGTCCAAGATTAAAGGTTGTCGCTTTATCATTTCACATGCAATTTTGTCCATACCTAATATGCAGAGTAAAACTGAAGTAAACATTTTAAATTAAACAAGATCTTGACATTAAAAATTTAAAAGTAAAATAATTCTCTAGCAATGGTGGGATAAAACTTTTTGGTGGTTGTAGTACGCAAGTGCACATGTAACCATAAGTAATATAGTGTAAATACAATATCGATCCAACAACTAATTAATATGAATAAATCCCTAATTATCAGTGTACTTTCACTTTCAACTTTATTTAAGCAATGAATTTATGTGATTAACATAACTAATAAACTAAACGATTTGCTTTCAATGAATTAAAACCTAGAATTACAATTATCCTAATACACTTCAAATAATTAAGTTATCTATATTTTTCAATTAATTGAGTCTCATAAGTTTGTTAATCGAGAAACCCTTATCCAATAGTCTCTCCTAATGATCAATTAGTAATACCATTGTAAATTTAATTCATTATGTCCCTATGAGAATTAAAATCACAAAAATTTATTAAGTTTAGGTTCTTTATGGAATTACATGTGTTATGCAAGTATATTCCTATCACAGATTGTATATTATTTCATTGAAATCTAAACATATATGAATCATTTTTTCAAATTCTATACATGTAATTAAATTAACTCAATCAATGGCCAATTATTTAGATTACAGAAAGTCCCAGAATAAAAAAAACATACTCAATACCAAATAACAATACTTAAAAAAAATAGAAATCTAATTAAATTACTGGTCGAGCTCAAATCATAACCCTATTATAGACAATTAGTATATGATTGCAAGAGGAAAAACAATAGAAATAGTATTAAAATCTATAGTCCTGGAAACTAGAACAAAATTAAAGCGTAGATGGGAAACCTAGGTAGGAACCAATGGCCTACCATGTCAGATATGCTTCTATAACCACTTGCTTACTTGATCTTTGACTTTCCCTTCTTCCTTTGTTTCTTCACCAGTATCTACACCAGTATCTACAAAAATATAAGATTTTCACAACATGAGTTTTCACACAACTAAATAAGAGAATCGAAACTTAACAGATTTAAATAAGTATATCTAGATTCATGTGTGCCTGACAACTATAGTAAGTGACCCTGTGCATCCACACCTGCAACCTGCACTATAACCACCTTAAAGTGGACCAATGCTATGAATATAGTCCCTAACACTCTAATGCAACACATCACGTCCTACACTATTCAAATGCTAATAAAATATTAATTACCTTTTATTATAGATACAAACATACTAATGTCTATTTTGTGGGATTGGTCTAATGTAAAAGCTTTTTTGATTAATTAAAAAGTATATATGGAAATTCAAATATCTTTTATGTGATGATAAACTTATTCTAATGCGGAAACACAATATATATATATATATATATAGAGAGAGAGAGAGTTTACAAACGTTATTGTTTAACGTGGTTCAGCCAAACTGCCTACGTCTGTGCTCTAAAGCTCCCCTTAAAAATTTCTTTTCTAACCCTTTTAGTTACACTTGCTTGAACTTTCCGGCGTCAATCGAATCTTTATACTTCTAGAATTTCCCCATTTCTCTCCCAACAAATGAATAAGGATTGAAAAGTTTGATACAAGAGCCTTACTTTCACAAAATTCATGGTTGCTCGAAATCTAGAATGATTGAGTTATCAAATTAAATGCAGAGTTTTGGAAAGTTGCATAGGGGATGGTGCTTTTGTTTACATATAAGCATAATTTATTCGGGCATCTGCTTGACCACTTTTATTCCCTGAGAAGAACAAGTGTCAACCCCTGGAGTTGGCAATCGACACATGGGGAAACCCGAATGGATTAAGGGTCAACCCTTGCTTGAAGGTGTTGACCCTGCCTATAAGTGTCGACCAGTCAGTCAACCATTGCTCAAACAAGGTTGAACACGGGTCGACCCCTGCCCTGAAATGTCGACCGCTGCACGTTCCGAATGCCCATAGTGTTGCTTAGATATTGGACCTAATTCTTAAACTTTATTTCTTTGAAATTGACTCAATCTTCTTGCATGGCCACTATCTAATTCCCATAAATTTTTGCCTCATCAAAGTTTTTAAGTCCTATTTCAAAGACAAAAACTATATTAGCACCGAAGATCTAGTATTTACATCTAGAGTAAGATCACCTAAAATATCGGCTGTGGGATAGCTTTCAGCATATCTTTAATCTCTGGGTAAATGCTCATGATTTCCTTCATTTAGAACCATTTCGAATTCACTAGGAGGATTTTCTTGGAAGGAGCTTGCTCCTTGACCATTATCATCAGTTTTAAGATTTCCACTTCTTTTTCTAACACATCATTTGAATATTTTTCATTTAATGTTTGACTAGATTATTGAATTCTCCACAACTTAGGTTCTATTGTTGAACACTCTATAGACTTCACTAGAAGAGGAGTATCCTTTGAAGATACCATAATCGATTTTGGAATCAAACATGCCTAAGTTACTCTATGTGGAGAACAAAACTTATATATCCAAAGGCCTTAAAGTAACAATATTTGGTATCTTCCCATTCCACAACTTCTAAGGTGTCTTTTATAGAATTGGTCTAATTGATACTGGGTTAAAGACAACATGTCGTGGAAATGACTTCAACCAAGAAATACTTGGGAAGATTATTTTCATTTATCATTGTCATTACCAATTCTTTAATAGATCTATTCTTCCTTTCAACAACACCTGAAGGGGGTAGGAAAAATTGTGTTTTTTGTCATACTCATGACAAAGAACCTTAAATTGTTTATTTTTTAATTATCCATTGTGATCACTAGAGTTTGCTACATAGGAAAATTCCTTCTTGTTTTGAACTTTCTTCATAAGCTAGAGAAGTTGTTAACGGTTTCATCCTTTGTTCATAAGAAAAAGAAACACAAGTAAACCTAGAAAAATCCATTATTATATAGGCATTGTATTTGTCCCGTAGAATTGCTATTTTTGATGGATCAAAAATATCTTTATGAAGCAATTGGAAAGGCTTAGTTGTAAAGACAACATTTTTGGAAGCAAACGAATTCTCAGCTTGCTTTCCTATTTGACAAGCATCACAAATCTTGTCTTTTCAAAAAAAAATTCTTAGAACAACCTATAACAATGTTAGTTTTAGAAATTTTAGCAAGGTATTCATTCCTATGACTCGTGGCCGCCTACGCCAATTCCAACAATTACTAGAAGAAAGATTTGTAGCAAAACATTTTTTGTAGCACCCGGCAATTATCGGCTCGAATTTTGTATGAAATAATGTAAAGTGTTAGATTAAATGAAATGGATTAGATAGTGAGTTAATTTATGAGATTGGATTAAATGGATAGAAGGGTATAATTGTAATTTGAAATTTGTAATTAAAAAGAAAAATGAAAGAAGAAAGAGTATTCACGTGGAAAAATCTCTCCTTTCTCTTTTCTCTCTTCGGCGAACTCAGCAAAACAAAATACTCCCTCTTCGACGATTTCTTCAACCGATTCTTCGATTCAAGGTTATTTTTCCTTTAA
Organism: Begonia masoniana; assembly: GCA_022432975.1. Lineage (NCBI taxonomy): Eukaryota > Viridiplantae > Streptophyta > Magnoliopsida > Cucurbitales > Begoniaceae > Begonia > Begonia masoniana. Next base: position 24,906,931 of record CM039507.1, read on the forward strand.
TCTTTAAGTGGGTTTTGGTTTTCTAAGCTTAATTGAGAGTTCGGTGTGGATTAGGAGGAGTTTGAGAGAGTTTTGAGTTAGGGTTTTGTGAGGGGATGAGATTGCACAAAAATTTGGAATTTCTAATTAGTTTTCTTTGATTTTTGGATGTTTATGGCTGTTTGGAAGATAGTGTAGGTGAGTGGTTCGATGTTTGAGAAAAATCAAGAATTTCAGTTCGGTGACAAGGCATATTTGGTTTTTGTGGAAAACGACTGAGCCATTTGCATTATTTGGCTGAGCGGCCCAGACCTTTTAGAAAGTAGACGTCCTAAGGAGTCCGTAGAGCCTTGAATCGTCCAAAATGGACAACTGTAGGATTAGTTGCGCGATTTTGAAGTTTGGCCGAAATTGAGGAATTTCGGGTTTTGAGGTTGTGGGGAGGTTTTAGCTTTCTTTTGAGGGTGGATGCATGGGTTTTGAGAAGAGATTAATTTATATATGGTGTTGTGGTTTCTAGGTTCGAACGAACTTTCAGCATAGTGTACCGCGCTTAGCTAAGGAGGCCAGGTAAGTAATGTTTGCTTGTGCTTTGCCTTCGGGCCTACATCACAGTTCGGTAGGATTGCTTAGATGTTGTTGCATGGTATGTGTATGTGTGGTACGGTTGTCGTGTATGTTGTGGTACGTTATGGGTGGTGTGGTATGGTGAGAGGTGAACGAATCCTAACGTACGTAATTAACTAAGAGACGAGATGTGCTCCGCAAATTCTGGGTTGGACTAGGGCCAGAGGTGATGTGCTTTGCAAATTTCAGGTGGGACTCGGGCCAGAGGGTGATGTGCTCCATGAATTTCTGGTTGGACTAGGGCCAAAGGTGATGTGTTCTGCGAATTCCGGGTGGGACTCGGTGTAACACCCAGGATTTTTCCTCTAACGTACGTAGCTTTCGATTAGGTTGTGTAATGGGAGCTTAACGTCAATCCTTGAGTTATCCTAGCAAAGTGAGTGGCAAGTGGAAATTGGAATAAAAGTGAAGTAGGTTTGATGAAAGTGTTGTTTTAGTAATTAAGGAAGGAAATAACAAAATAAAAGCAAGAAAAGAGTGTGAGGAAAGAGGCTTCATGTTGGAAGTGAAGCAATGAGGGGGAAATGAAGTTATTTTACAAAATATGAAAGTTTGGTAGAAAATTTTAAAAGAGAAAAGTTGGTGTTTTATAAAATTGGTGAAGTGAGTGAGTGAGAGAGAATTTAGTCTTCATCCTCCCCTTCCTCTCCACGATTTTTGCAGCTCATTGTAGGGTTTCTCCACCTCCATTCTCTTCAAGCTTTTGCAAGGAATCAATGTTAGTTTTGAGTGAGTTTTGTTATTGATGCAACTTGATGAAGATTTGTGATGTTTTTGATGAGTTTTTGTTGAGTTGTGTTAGGGTTTGGAAACCCTAATGAGGGAGCTACGAATTTTGGTTTCCTTTGCTGTATTTTCTTCCTATTTTTGGTGGTTTAAACTTAGGATAGGTTGGTTTAAGGTGTTTAGGTACTTAAATTAAAGAATTGGTGAGAGTTGGTGAAAAACCGGTTTTTGAAACATTGGTCACCGATTCTGTTTTTGGGGGGTTTTCAATTGGCCAAGTTGTTTGGTTTTTAAAATGGATTGATCCAATGGAAAGTAGACATGTAGAGGTTTACGGAATGGGGTGGATTGTTGAAATCCGATGAAAAACGAATAAGTTATGGCCGATTGAAGTTGGATGATGGAAATTGTAGAAAAATCGAGATTTTGTAGTTTGGATGTTTATAGTTAGCTAGTTGTTGAGTAAATGTTCCTTAGTTTTAGTTGTACGATTACTAAGTGAATTTCCTTATATTGTTAGGTTAACAAGTGAGTGAATTGTATACTCGGAGTGAGCCAGCACGTGCGGAGTAACCAAGTAAGTAGAGGATGTTTGTGTTTTGCATTCGGGCCTACACCATTGAACGGTAGGAGTTTGTTTGTTGGCACCTGCAAAGGACTCTATGGGAGTGGCCCAGTCGTGTTAGGGTGACACCTGCGAGGGACTCAATTGGAAGTTAGGGTGCCACTCGCGAGAGACTCTATGAGAGTTGCCCCGTCGCGTTAGGGTGACACTTGCGAGAGACTTTATTGGAGCCGTCCAGTCGCGTTAAGGTGCTAGGTTAGCACTCGCGAGAGGCTTTATGAAAGATAAAAAAAACGAAACGAGAATAATAGAGTTGGAGTCGCCCCATCGCGTTAGGGTGACACTCGTGAGGGACTCTATGGGAGTTTCCCCGTCGCGTTAGGGTTACACCTTGTTTTGGTTGCTTTGTTTTGTTTTTTGGATAAGCATTTGTGTGACATGCATCATGGTTTTGAATTACGAAAATACGAGTTTTAGCATGATACGCACTGTGATCGTTATTGGAGTCACCCATTCACGTTAAGGTGGCACCTGCAAAGGACTCTATGGGAGTGGCCCAGTCGTGTTAGGGTGACAGGGTGCCACTCGCGAGAGACTCTATGAGAGTTGCCCCGTCGCGTTAGGGTGACACCTGCGAGGGACTTTATTGGAGCCGTCCAGTCGCGTTAAGGTGCTAGGTTAGCACTCACGAGAGGCTTTATGAAAGATAAAAAAACGAAACGAGAATAATAGAGTTGGAGTCGCCCCATCGCGTTAGGGTGACACTCGCGAGGGACTCTATGGGAGTTTCCCCGTCGCGTTAGGGTTACACCTGCAAGGGACTCAATTGGAAGTTAGGGTGGCACTCGCGAGGAACTCTATTGGAGTCGCCTCGTCGCGTTAGAGTGACACCTGCGAGCGACTTTATTGGAGCTACCCAGTCACGTTAGGGTGCTAGATTATCACTCGCAAGGGGCTTCATGAATGAGTAATGAAACGAAAACGAAACGAGAACAACAGAGCGAGTATAAATTGCATGTGTTCGAGTTATGTGGACATTGTGTATGTTGACATTCATTATTCCCTACTTGCTAAGTATTAGGATTACGTTTTGTGTTCTATAGTATAGGTGACGACGGGATTGCAGGTGAGCTCCATGAGGGAGGGCAGAATTAGGGCACAGTCGGTGACGCACGAGGCATGCTGGTGCAGGCAGTTGTTTTGGCGTCTCGACCATTGTTGCTGGGAGGTGTGGGTTTTGGTAGTTCTGTTTGGATTTTTATTTGTATAAATGACGGGAGATTTATAACTCTTTTAGATGTTGTTTTGGGAGTTTATTGTATACATGTTTGATTTTCAGGATTTTGGTTTCAGAAACTTTAACCGTTATGCTGCTTGATTTTTCATAAAAGAAACGATGTTCGTTTTAACCCATTAGCACGTTTTGGTTAAAGTTTTAGAGTCGTGTTTCCTGGGATTTTTATGTGTCGAGAAGTGGGAAATGTCGGGAAAAGTCTTGGGTAAGTTTTAGGTATTATGGTTGGGTGAAAGTTGAAGAAAATGGAAAAATAAGGAAAGGGGTCAAGGCTAGTGCGCTAGTGGCCGAGGAGTGCGCGCGCTGGTGCTAAAGGGCGTGGGCGCGGGCGTGGCGCGGGCAGCGTGCGCGCGCAGCGCACTGCGGGGATCGATCGGCCATATTTCACTGTTCCTACTCGAGCGACCCGAGAGGTCACCGATCGATCGGCGCAAGCACTGATCGATCGCCTTGGGTGCGCTCGAGTGCGCGTGCTCGGCGCGCTGCTGCACGCAGCGTCCGAGAGCTGGGGGCGCATTGCTGGGCAGCGCGCCCACCGAGTGCGCGCGCGGGGCACCTTTATGTGTGTCACTTAATTTTTTTTTATTATTTTATTTTTCAAATATGTTTTAACTCGACCTTTTCTGACACATTTTGCACGTACTTTACGCATGTTTGCCAATTGTTTTCGAGGGTTTAAAAAACCCAAAAATCGAGTAAAATTTTTATCGAAAATTATTTTGAATTTTGTTTTAAACGTGGGATTGATGAGCAAAGTAGCACATCGAGCCGGGATGGGTTCAGGGGCGTTACACTCGGGCCAGAGGGTGGTATGCTCCTTGAATCTTGGGTTGGACTTGGGCCGGAGGGCAAGAAGAAAGAGAATGAACGAATAAAATGAAAACAAGTGTAGGTATGGTGGTAGATGGTAGGAAATTGCATGTGTTGAGATGTGAAGTGTTTGTATTGATTGTTGCATTACTTGCTTAGCACTAGGCTAATAGATGAGTTCTGTGATGTAGGTGACGACGATTTGATAGGTGAGCTCCCAGAGCGTGCCCAGGAGTAGGGTGGTTGGAGAAGTACCTGTGCAATGAAGCGGCCGATTATTAGGGCGGTTTGACCCGATAGGCGTGTGGTTGCATTTTGGTATGAGGGCAAGGGGGGATTTATGTAACACTTGATTTTACGGGATTATAATATTTTAATGAATAATGACATTGTGTAAATATGTCAAATTAAGTTCGTTTTGCAAACGGAAAGTTTTAATGGAGCCTTAATAATAAATTGGAATTTACGGTGAAATATGAAAATTTGAAGAAACCGAATCGTTGGATAAATAACGAAATAAGTGGAGAAAATAATAGAAAATCAAGAGGAAGGGCAAATTGGTAATTTGACAAGCCAATATTTAATAAAATCACAAATCCCTCCCTTTTCCATCAACACTTACGCGATTCTCTTTTTCTCTCCCCCTCTTCGCGCTACGTTTTTCCTCCCGCTGCGATTCCTCATCTCCGGCGACTGAAGCTTTCCTCCGATCGACTTCCGTTCTTCGTATGTTCTCCTTCAATCGACACTCTAGGTAAGGTTCTATGGTTTTGGAAAGTTTATTAGTTATTTTCGGGTTGTAAAACGATTAGGGTTCGTTTAGGGTTTCGTCAAAAACGTGGATTAGGGTTTGAAATCGGTAGGTTTACCCTTATTACAACTCTATTGGGTGCATTTATAGTTATTGGAGGAAGTTTGTTGGAATTAATTAGGGTTGTTAAGTTTTGGGTGGTTTGAAGTTTTAAAAACCTCATTAATGGGGGTTAGGAAGTTCGCGAGCACGAATTGCTCGATGAAATGCCCGAGAGAGGTTGATTAGAGTTTTAGGAAATTTACCTTAGCTAGGAGTTTATAGTTTTCGAAACTCAATGGTTTAGACACGATTTTAATGACAAATGTGTGAATTGCCATAGGTGAACAACGCTCGTGGACGGAGCTTAAATTGCAACGGACGCGAGGTAAGTCTTTGTGATTTGTTTGGCCTATTGGCCTACACCATAAGATATGTTGATTGAGGAAATTGGAGATGAAAAATGTGTTGGGTAAATAGGTTGGGTAGTTAGTATTAGTTTTGGTTAAGTTGTTGATTGTTTAAGTTTATTGTTTGTATGTCTCAATTTCGTTTATGGCAGAGTACATGTTCACGCATCATTGTTTTTGAATGACATGAAAAAGAGATTTCTATGCATATTTTCATGAAAAGAAAAAGGTTAAAGAAAAGGTAAAAAGTATTTAATGATGGTCACGTCGGTGGCGGTGGTTCAGACATAGCTGTTGGATGAAGCATATTTTCCCCCGGGTTAGATACGAGGGGCTGTCCAATCGTAGGATGTGCCGCTCCTATCTAGCGAGAGTGAAGCCCCGGTGACATAAATGAAATGAAATGAATAGCGAAAAGGTAGGATGCATGTTTTACGAACCGCATCCGCATAGCATTCACGTGCATTCACGTAGACTTACTGAGCATCTAGCTCACATTTTAATTCTATGGTGTAGGTGATTTTGAGACAGGTGAGGACGACGTTCCTCCGCCCGATGTATGAGCACACTGAAGGAGAATGACCCGTGGGAGTGCGCTGACAGTCGGTGCGAATTCTGACCCGTGGGGACATAAGTAAGTTTTTGGGATTTTGATAGACAGAAACGCAGGAAAATTGCATAGTGGAATCATATTAGGATGTTTGGCGTCTGGATAGATAATGTATAGTATTTTGTCGCGTTTTTGATATTTTCAAACAGAGAGAATTGTTTAATTTTTAAACGGAACCACGCAGTTCGTTTTTATGAAATTCGCGTTTTAAATGTGTTTTGAGCTGGTAAACGGGTGATTGGTAGAGTGTGAATTGTATGTGGGTGATAATGTTGTTATATTGAAGGTTGTTATGAAATGTATAGAGGTGATTTTATGAGAGAAAAAAATTGTGATGTGTTTTAAGTGTGTTGTGCAGGGAAATCAAAGGGAGAAAGAAGAGAGGAGGTAGCTCTCTGGAAATTTGTATTCCAGAGAGCATGCCGATCGATTGCCAGGGAGGGCGATCAATCGGCCCTCTTTGGTCACGCTCTGGAAGAAATTCCAGAGCGTGTGCCGATCGATCGCTTGGTGAGGGCTATCGATCGGCTGGTGATCGATTTCGAGGGGCGATCGATCGCCTAGTGTGGGGGCGATCGATCGCCCCCCCTTATTTTGGCCACAGCCGATCGATCGGCCATGCATTTCATGGGCGAAATGCCCTGTTTGCCCTCAATTCAATTGGCCGATGTTTTATTTGTGTTTTAATGTTTTCTTCAAATGATTTTCAAGTTAATTTAAACGAATTAGACTTTGGTTTAACGCTTTAAAAGTCGAAATTTATTTAGTGTACAAAAGAATTTTTTTTTTTTTACAGAAAATTAAGGGTAAAGAATTAGAGACGTTACAATTTATATTTTGAAAAGGATTTGGGAGATTGTATTTTGAATTGGAAATTTTAGGATGAAAATCATATAGTTGACATGTAGTGGATGTTTTAAACGTTAAAAGTAGATTTGATGTACAAATGTATTTTGAAATGAAAGTGGATTTGTTTTTATGGTAGTCTTTTGTGATGGTTTGAAAAAGGAGGAAGTTTGGATTTGAAAATGTAGGTTTTGAGGGTTAAGAGATTTAAACGTTATGCTGTCAAAAGTTTGAAGGATTTATAGCAGTTAGCGAAGGAAGTGGCGACCGATTAGCATAGGTGTCGACCCCTTTTGTATGGATGGGGGTGAAAGTGTCGATCAGAACGGGTGCAAGTCGACCCCCAAGGGTGTTAAGCCTGAGAAGTGTCGACCAGTTGGTTGAGGTGTTGGCCGAAGTTGCGGAGGGTTGAAACCCGAGAGGAATGGGTGTCGACCGAAGCGTTCAAGGGTCGACCGAAGTTGCGAAGGGTTGAAACCTGAGAGGAATGGGTGTCGACCCCTTTCCTTCAGGTGTCGACCCGAGAGTGTGGGTGTCGACCAGTCTTTATGCAAACTGAAAACAGAGGCAACGGGGTGTCGACCTGAGTGTGCATGTGTCGACCCCCAAGGGCGTTAAGCCATGAGAAGTGTCGACCAGTTGGTTAAAGTGTCGACCGAAGTTGCGAAGGGTTGAAACCCGAGAGGAATGGGTGTCGACCGAAGCATTTAGGTGTCGACCAGTTTTGCTTGTGCGAGCTTTTTAAATATTTTTAAATTTTCACCCTTTGATTTTCAAATTCCAACGTGCATTTTCCAACGTGTTTTAAAGTAGTTTTCTGCTACAATAATTTAGTTGTCTTAAATGAAGTTGTTTTTAAGTCGATGAGTAAAGTTTTAAATTTTTCACGCATTTTGAAGTACGAGATGAGTAGTGTGAGTAGTGAACCGGGTCAAGGGGACTTGGGGCGCTACAGTGTGGTATTAGAGCGAGTGAAGTAGTGACCTGAGTTAGAGGAAAAACTTTGGGGCACTTTAGTGTGGTATCAGAGCCAAAGGGTTAAACCGTTCAGAAGATTACCTAACAATGCCGATCGCCTCATGGAAGTGCTCCAACAACTGTAAGTGGTTGTAATTTGTTTAGTTAGTAGATGTTTATATGTTGTGTCAAACTTGTACAGTGCTAGCACCATGCCTAGACAACCAGGACGTCCGAGAGTACCTAGAGAAACGACTAATGCAAGGAACGAGGATGAGCCGATGACGATGAGGCAATATTCAGAGTTGGTGACTAGGCAGTCGCAACAGTTGAGCATTCTATTAAATCGCGAGGGCTAAGGGAATTCATGGGCTAGCTGCTCGAGCGATAATGGTGGCGAAAGATTTCAGAGGCTGTGACCACCAACGTTTGAAGGACAATCGTCGGACCCGACTGCTGCAAAGGAATGGGTTCGTACGATCGAGGGGATGTTCAAGTGCACCAAAGTGGATGAGGCGGACAAGGTTGATTTGGCAGTTTTCCACTTGGCTAAGTGTAACGACCCGGGAGGGATCGTCACATAATCCGTATCTTTCTTAATCATCTAATCCTTGTTACTCAAACATGATTCATTATCAGTAGTGTATTTCTTTTTTTTTTGAAACATAATTTAACTCGAGATGTCGTATGCGATCTCGCTAAGCCTCAATCGGCAGAGGAAAACATTACATATATGCCGGCGGGCAGTACAATGTGTATCGGCTAGTGAAGGGAAAACTTAAAGCTATAGACTGCATCTACCGATAGAATAATGAACCAAATCTACCGGTCACTAGACGACAAGACCGTGTTTATACCATCCGATGGCTTACACACTCTACATCTGCCGATCGCTAGACGACAAAATAATACTTTCATCGTCCGATGGCTTACACACTCTACATCTGCCGATCGCTAGACGACAAAATAATACTTTCATCGTCCGATGGCTTACACACTCTACATCTACCGATCGCTAGACGACAAAATAATACTTTCATCGTCCGATGGCTTACACACTCTACGTCTGCCGATCGCTAGACGACAAAATAATACGTTCATCTTCCGATGACTTACACACTCTACATCTGCCGATCGCTAGACGACAAAATAATACTTTCATCGTCAGATGGCTTACACACTCTACATCTGCCGATTGCTAGACGACAAAATAATACTTTCATCGTCCGATGGCTTACACACTCTACATCTGCCGATCGCTAGACGACAAAATAATACTTACTTCGTCCGATGGCTTACACACTCTACATCTGCCGATCGCTAGACGACAAAATAATACTTTCATCATCCGATGGCTTACACACTCTACATCTGCCGATCGCTAGACGACAAAATAATACTTTCATCATCCGATGGCTTACACACTCTACATCTGTCGATCGCTAAACGACAAAATAATACTTTCATCGTCCGATGGCTTACACACTCTACATCTGCCGATCGCTAGACGACAAAATAATACTTTCATCGTCCGATGGCTTACACACTCTACATCTGCCGATCGCTAGACGACAAAATAATACTTTCATCGTCCGATGGCTTACACACTCTACATCTGCCGATCGCTAGACGACAAAATAATACTTTCATCGTCCGATGGCTTACACACTCTACATCTGCCGATCGCTAGACGACAAAATAATACTTTCATCGTCCGATGGCTTACACACTCTACATCTGCCGATCGCTAGACGACAAAATAATACTTTCATCGTCCGATGGCTTACACACTCTACATCTGCCGATCGCTAGACGACAAAATAATACTTTCATCGTCCGATGGCTTACACACTCTACATCTGCCGATCGCTAGACGACAAAATAATACTTTCATCGTCCGATGGCTTACACACTCTACATCTGCCGATCGCTAGACGACAAAATAATACTTTCATCGTCCGATGGCTTACACACTCTACATCTGCCGATCGCTAGACGACAAAATAATACTTTCATCGTCCGATGGCTTACACACTCTACATCTGCCGATCGCTAGACGACAAAATAATACTTTCATCGTCCGATGGCTTACACACTCTACATCTGCCGATCGCTAGACGACAAAATAATACTTTCATCGTCCGATGGCTTACACACTCTACATCTGCCGATCGCTAGACGACAAAATAATACTTTCATCGTCCGATGGCTTACACACTCTACATCTGCCGATCGCTAGACGACAAAATAATACTTTCATCGTCCGATGGCTTACACACTCTACATCTGCCGATCGCTAGACGACAAAATAATACTTTCATCGTCCGATGGCTTACACACTCTACATCTGCCGATCGCTAGACGACAAAATAATACTTTCATCGTCCGATGGCTTACACACTCTACATCTGCCGATCGCTAGACGACAAAATAATACTTTCATCGTCCGATGGCTTACACACTCTACATCTGCCGATCGCTAGACGACAAAATAATACTTTCATCGTCCGATGGCTTACACACTCTACATCTGCCGATCGCTAGACGACAAAATAATACTTTCATCGTCCGATGGCTTACACACTCTACATCTGCCGATCGCTAGACGACAAAATAATACTTTCATCGTCCGATGGCTTACACACTCTACATCTGCCGATCGCTAGACGACAAAATAATACTTTCATCGTCCGATGGCTTACACACTCTACATCTGCCGATCGCTAGACGACAAAATAATACTTTCATCGTCCGATGGCTTACACACTCTACATCTGCCGATCGCTAGACGACAAAATAATACTTTCATCGTCCGATGGCTTACACACTCTACATCTGCCGATCGCTAGACGACAAAATAATACTTTCATCGTCCGATGGCTTACACACTCTACATCTGCCGATCGCTAGACGACAAAATAATACTTTCATCGTCCGATGGCTTACACACTCTACATCTGCCGATCGCTAGACGACAAAATAATACTTTCATCGTCCGATGGCTTACACACTCTACATCTGCCGATCGCTAGACGACAAAATAATACTTTCATCGTCCGATGGCTTACACACTCTACATCTGCCGATCGCTAGACGACAAAATAATACTTTCATCGTCCGATGGCTTACACACTCTACATCTGCCGATCGCTAGACGACAAAATAATACTTTCATCGTCCGATGGCTTACACACTCTACATCTGCCGATCGCTAGACGACAAAATAATACTTTCATCGTCCGATGGCTTACACACTCTACATCTGCCGATCGCTAGACGACAAAATAATACTTTCATCGTCCGATGGCTTACACACTCTACATCTGCCGATCGCTAGACGACAAAATAATACTTTCATCGTCCGATGGCTTACACACTCTACATCTGCCGATCGCTAGACGACAAAATAATACTTTCATCGTCCGATGGCTTACACACTCTACATCTGCCGATCGCTAGACGACAAAATAATACTTTCATCGTCCGATGGCTTACACACTCTACATCTGCCGATCGCTAGACGACAAAATAATACTTTCATCGTCCGATGGCTTACACACTCTACATCTGCCGATCGCTAGACGACAAAATAATACTTTCATCGTCCGATGGCTTACACACTCTACATCTGCCGATCGCTAGACGACAAAATAATACTTTCATCGTCCGATGGCTTACACACTCTACATCTGCCGATCGCTAGACGACAAAATAATACTTTCATCGTCCGATGGCTTACACACTCTACATCTGCCGATCGCTAGACGACAAAATAATACTTTCATCGTCCGATGGCTTACACACTCTACATCTGCCGATCGCTATCATCAACATAACATTCTATTAGTATCCTCTGATAGTAGGGTCCCTAATGACCGAGAAAAACCTTTACATTCACTTACCTGGTCTCCTTAGCAATCTGAACCTCTTCTCTTCAACTTCTTCACCTAAAACATGTGCATTACAGTAGTTAAATCAAAACCCCTAAAACTCTACTCATAAATCATCCTAGGATCTATTAGCTAAAGTCATTCCCGAATCCCTTGGTTGATTATACTGTGCACAATCTGAAGTCCAAAATAAAAACAAAAATCGTTCTACTAGCGATAAATCTGAGTTGGTTACTTAAAATGTCCCAGAATCGATTCGGGTTTGACATTACTACTCTCGGATTCTAAATGTTCTAATACTACTCGGCCCATTGATAAAATCCGAGTTCAAATGACGATATGAAAACAGAGCTCCAAACACTAACAGATAACTACATTGTCCATTTCATACCTCGGGTGCGGATTCGTAAAGGATTGCGGGCTAGAAACCGATTGTCGGCGAGGAAGACAATGATAGCAGAGAGCGGGGGCTTGGGAGGGAAGAAATCGCCGAGAGTAGGGGAATGTCGGCTACAGTGGTTCAAGTGAGGTTTAAAACATTTCCTTTTTCTTTATATATCGGTCATCACCCTCCATTATTACAACTTTGCCACCCAACCTAGTTTAAATCCACATGAAATTAATTATTCTTGGTATAAGTCCCAAACTGTAAAGATTAAATATTCATGACCGTTAATACAGTTTGGAAAATCACCTGGCCGTTAACTCGGGTGTTACACTAAGGACGCCTGATACTGGTGGGACATGGTAGCGGCCACAGTCGATGTTTAAGCTATGAGATGGAAAGAGTTTAAAGATATTTTCTACGAGAAGTACTTCAACAGTACGGTACAGGTGACTAAGATGATAGAGTTCTTGCAACTAAAGTAGACGGGGTCCGTATCTGAATATATCCGGCAGTTCGAAGCCTTGTCACGGTTTGCTAGTCATTTGGTCAGTAAGGTGGAGAACAAGATTATTCAGTTCGTGCAAGAGCTGAAACCGGAAATTTACAAGGGAGTGAAGATAGCAAGCACTAAGGGAGTGCTGTATAGTCAGGTGGTGGAGAAAGCGTTGGAGATGGAAGAGGCAGATCTTAAGTGTATCAGGCAACGTGAAGCTCCCAAGAGATTTTTCAGGGATATCACACCGCAACAACAATAGAGAGGCATGAATAGGCCGGGCGATAACCTTAACAGTCAAAGAAGTGACAAACGTCCTCAAGAGTCTGGGAAGTTTCCGCAGTGTCAGAAGTGTATGAGGTTTCACCCGAGCGAGTGCCGAACGAATTCAGGCCGGTGTTTCAACTGCAATGAAGTCAAGCATATTTTCAGAGATTGTCCAAAGCTGAGGGTGATTCGGTGTCTCAACTGCATTGAGGTCAGGCACATGGCTAGAGATTGTCCAACTACAAAGAAGGACCCAACTAGGGTGGCACCCAGAGTTTTTGTAACAACCCTAAATCTTATTCCTCGAAATTCCCGTAAAATTTGAACTTAATTATTACCCTCGCCCGTTCTCGCTTAAATCATTTTCATTTTTCTTTTATTGCATTTTTCATTCGTTCATCATTTGTCCATTCGTTTCCTTTCGTTTCGCTTGTTAGAGAACAGACTCGGAAATTACACTCCATATTTATCGACATTTTGGTTCTAACTTATAACATACCCAAAATGACTCGTCTAGAATACTAAACCTAGGTAGCCGGATGACTATGTGTGTGGAAGACTTCGTTATAAAGTAAAACTAACCAAAATCCCCAAGTTTGACACCCTATGTGGTAGGGGTCGACACTTCAAAGGTCTATTTCCTCTCGGGTTGCATCCCTTTGTAAGTTCGGTCGACACCTCGGCTGAGGGGTCGACACTTCAAAGGCGGTTTTACTCTCGGGTTGGATTCCTTTGTAAGATCGGTCGACACCTTGTCTGAGGGGTCGACACTCAAAAACAGTTTTGCTCTCGGGTTGCATTCCTTTGTAAGATCGGTCGACACCTTGTCTGAGGGGTCGACACTTCAAAAACAGTTTTGCTCTCGGGTTGCATTCCTTTGTAAGATCGGTCGACACCTTGTCTGAGGGGTCGACACTTCAAAAGCAGTTTTGCTCTCGGGTTGCATTCCTTTGTAAGATCGGTCGACACCTTGTCTGAGGGGTCGACCCCTTGCCTGGCAAGGTGTCTACCCCTGCAGGCACAGGTCTACCCCTACAAAGGTAATTTTTACATTTTGTACACAATCAACACCTCCAATCACCTCCAAACTTAACCAACTCTACCTATTCAATATCTATTCCATCACCATCCATAAACCGAACATTCAATCTCATCAAATCCCGACACAAAACAACATATTCATCTCCAAAATATCCAAACTCATTCCAAATCCGTTCTATTTCATCAAACCTATCCCAAAAATCAATACCATGTCTATTTCATCAAAACATCATTTTATCCTTCAACATTCATCTATACATTACGGAAGCTAGTCAAAATCGTCAAAATAGGCATCCTATACATACGTTCACAAACTATCCAAAATAATCATCCAGACCCAAGCATCCTAAAATGAGTTCTATACAATTCATCCAATAACATCCCCCATCCGCCCGTTTCAACCTAAAATAACCCAAAATACATAACCTACAGCTCCCACGGGTCGTGTACGCATCGACTACGCCAGCCACTCCCACGAACATCCTCCTTCAAGCTGTAGGCTCGTCGGGTGGAGGGACATTGTCCTCACCTTGCTCGTAGTCACCTACACCATAAGGACACCTATGAGATAAAAATCTCAGCAAGTTCTACGTAAATGTATATGCATGATCATGTATGCAATGAAAGCCGTCCATGTCATTTCATTTATCAATACGTGTCAGTCTATGGTTATCGGAAACGCTCGACAGATGGATAGGGCACATCAAGCGGTCAGACAGCCCACACCATCTGAAGGGAAGAAAACCCGCTCACCACGGAACACCGGGTCTGAACCTCATCCCCTATAACCCCATGCCATGGTTGTTTACTGTGATACTTTACTTGTCTTTACATGCATTTCCTTTTTCATAAAAACCGATGCGCAAATTCATTTTCATGACGTTTTAAAAACCGTGATGCATGAGCAATTCAATGAACAATAAAGCATACATGACGAGCATACCATCAAAACCTCACAATTACTATCAAGACATCACAATACTTAAACTATAAAATAACTAAATCCTAACTACTCAACCAAAGCAATTAAACAAACAATGCACCAAACAATCCTCAACACAATTTCCGACATACGGTGTAGGCCAATCGGCCACAGTAAGTCATGAGAACTTACCTCGGGTCCTTAGCACACCGAGCTCCTTGATTCGAGCCTTGTCACCTAAGGCATTTAACAATGTCCTTTGTTAAAATCGAACATAAACATCAAAATTTCATAAACTAACGAAACTCCTTACTAAAGGAAATTTTCTAAAATTCTAATAAACCTCTCTCGGGCATTTCATCGAGCAATTCACGCTCACAAATTCTAAGCCTCCATTAATGGAGATTTCCTTAAGCTCCAAACCCAGTTTCTCAATCAAACAACAAATACACCAACTTATTTCACCTAATAACGTTCAATAATTGTCTATAAAGCAATAACTAACCGTTCCTAACCTAACCCAGTTATTTTCAACGAAATCCAACAAAACCCTAACGGTTTATCAACTTAGAAATAGAGAATAACGACCAGAAAATGCTAGAAACTTACCTAGAATCACAAGGGGAGAAGAAATCTTGAAGGAACCTTGAAGATTGGAGGAATAATCGATGAAGTGTGGAAATGCCATGAAGGAGAAGCAAAAATCGCCGTGGGAGGGAAAATTTGGAGGAAAGCGTTAAGTGTGGGGAAGAAGAAAGGGTTTGTGTATTTAATTAACCTTGACTTGTCAAATGACAAGTTTGTCCTTCCATTTGATTTTCTATTTATCTCGTTGTTTGTCTCTCGGTTCGTTTTCTCCAAATTTTCCTTATTTCTCCAATAATTCCCATTTATTTCTAGAGCTCTAATAAAACTTTCCGTTCATCAAACAGACATAATTTGCTATTTCTACGAATTAAATCGCTATAGGGTCAAAACCGAAACTTAATAATTATATTTCGGTTTGATTTTCTTAAATTTCCATAATTCTCCCAAAATTCATATTAACTATAAGGATTCCATTAAAACTCTCGGTTCGCAAAACGGACATATTTCGATTATTTACACAATTGCCCTTGCGCGCATAAATCAAAAACCCTTAAAACCGAGTGTTACAGTTTTTGCTATGATCGAGTCCAGAGACGATGACCACCCCACCGTAGTGTCAGGTGCTGCGTTGATTAATACGGTGCCTGCGTATACTTTAATTGATTCTGGAGTGACACACTCCTTTGTAGCAACGGCGTCAAATTAAATTTGTGGCCTACGTCAACTGAGCATGTGTATGTGGTTACGTTACCCTCTGGTGATCGCATGCTCTCTAATCAAGTGGTGTGTGATAGTATGGTGTCAGTGGGAAGTAAGAGCCTACCATCTGACTTGATCATGATGGGGATTACGGGTTATGATGTGATTCTAGGGATGGACTTGCTGTTCAAGCATCATGCAACAGTAGATCAAGAATAGTGAGTTTTCAACCCCCAGATGGCGAGAAACATATTCTGCAAGCCCTGAAGAACACAAGGAAGCTATCTGTTATGGCATCCATCAGGGCTCGGCATTATGCGTATGGTAAGACTTTGAGATTTCTTGCGGGCATTGTCGATACTCGTATGTTAGTGGAAACAAGGCCCCAGGATGTAGTAGTTGTTCGAGATTTTCCATAAGTATTTCTGGATGATTTACCCTACTTGTCGCCGGATAGGGAGATCGAGTTTGTAGTTGATGTGTATCCAGGTGCCGAGCCTGTATCAAAGAATCCGTATAGGTTAGCACCGACGGAATTGAAAGAGCTGAAGAAGCAACTTGAGGAGTTGTTGGAAAAGGGGTTTATATGCCCCAGTTTTTCACCGTGGGGCGCACTGGTCCTTTTTGTCAAGAAGAAGGATGGATTTTTGCGCATGTGCATTGATTATCAGGAGTTGAATAAATTGATCGTCAAAAATAAGTATCCTTTGCCAAGGATCGACGATCTATTCGATCAACTTCAAGGTGCACGAGTTTTCTCAAAGATCGATCTGAGATCGGGCTACTACCAGTTGAAGGTCAGGTCCGAAGGTATTCCTAAGATTGCTTTCCGAACACGGTACGGGCATTACAAGTTCTTAGTGATGTCGTTTAGATTGACAAATGCTCCAGCAGCTTTCATGGACTTAATGAACAGAGTGTTCCGTGAATATCTCGATAAATTTGTCATAGTGTTTATCGATGATATTTTGGTTTACTCTCGCATCGAAGTCGAGCATATGGAGCATTTGAGGTTGGTATTGGAGACTTTGAGGTGACACCAACTATATGTAAAGTTTTCTAAGTGTGAGTTCTGTCTGGACAAGATCCACTTTCTAGGTCACGTGGTTTCTGGAAATGGTATATATGTGGACCCAACAAAGATTCAAGCAGTGAAAGAGTGGCTGCAGTCAAGAAATGTGAGTGAGATTTAGAGTTTTCTGGGTTTGGCAGACTATTACAGAAGGTTCATTGAGGGATTTTCAAGGATTGTTAACAAGGAAGAATGTGAAGTATTTATGGTCAGATGACTGTGAGCATACTTTTCAGACCTTAAAGCAAAAGTTGACTACTGCTCCGCTATTGACACTTCCAGTTGAGGATGAAAGTTCAGCATTTGTTGCGATGTTTCCAGAGTTAGGTTGGGTTGTGTTTTGATGCAGAGTGAAAAAGTCATTGCTTATACTTCGAGGCAACTGAAGACTTATGGCAAAATTATCCAACCCACGACTTGGAATTAGCGGCGGTTGTGTTCGCACTAAAAATTTGGAGGCATTACTTATATGGACGGCCGTGTGAGATATTTTCGAACTACAAAATTCTGAAATATATTTTCACTCAGAAGGAGCTAAACATGAGACAATGGAGGTGGCTAGAATTAATAAAAGACTACGATTTTGAGATCAAGTACCACCCCGGCAAAGCGAATGTAGTGGCAGATGCTTTGAGCAGAGTGACAACATCTGTTTCAGCTATGATGCCAGGAGTTCCGTCAGCCTTAAGTATAGAGATCCAGAACTTTGGTATAGAGGTAGTTTCAGACTTAACAGCAGTGCTTTCTGCTTTGTCACTGATGCCAACTGTTCTGGATAAAATCAAGAAGGCCCAAAAGAATGATTCGGCATGTGATGAGTTCAAGTTGAGCATGGCTTCTAATGATAGGACTGAGTTCAGTTGTTCGGACAATGAAGTTTTGAAGTTTCGAAGTTTCGAAATAGATGGTACGTGCCAAATAATGAGGAGCTTCGGAAGGAGATCTTATCTAAAGCCCACTCTTCTAATTTCTCTATGCACCCAAGAAGCACAAAGATGTACAAGGACTTGAAGACACATTTCTGATGGCCCAACATGAAAAGAGAAGTGGAAAAATACGTGGATATATGTTTGATCTGTCGGCAAGTCAAGGCAGAACACCAAAGGCCAACAGGAAAGTTACAGCCTTTGCCAATTTCGGAGTGGAAATGAGAGCAGATTTCTATGGATTTTGTAGTTGGATTACCGCGATTTGCTAAGGGCTATGACGGAATATGGGTGATTGTGGACTGGCTAACCAAATCAGCCCATTTTCTACCAGTGAAGATGACGTACTCGATGGACCTGTTCGCAGAACTGTTTATACAGGAGATTGTGTGTCTACATGGAGTTTCGACTTCGATTGTGTTAGACAAAGATCCGAGGTTTACGCCAAAGTTTTGGAAGAGTCTGCACAAGACAATGGGTATGCAGCTCAGTTTTAGTACGGCGTTTCATCCTCAGACGGACGGATAATCTGAGAGGACTATTCAAACATTAGAGGATATGCTTCGAGCTTGTGTACTGGAGTTTTAAGGTTCATGGAGCAAGTACCTACCATTGGTGGAGTTTTCGTACAATAACAATTACCAAGACAAGATAGGTATGGCTCCTTACGAGGCTCTTTATGGGTGGAAGTGCAGGTCTCAGCTGTATTGGGACAAAGTCGGCGAGGCTAGATTAACAGGTTCAGACGTTGTGCAGCAGACAGCGGAGAAGGTTGCATTTATTCGGCAACGGATCTTGACAGTGCAAAGTCGACAGAAGAGTTATGCAGATCGAAGGCAAAGGGAATTGAAGTTTGAAGCGGGTGATGAAGTTTTTTTGAAGATCTCGCCATTCAAGGGCGTGATGAGGTTCGGTAAAAAGGGGCAAGTTAAATCCAGGATATGTTGGCCCCTTTCCTATTGTCAGGCGGATTGGACGAGCAACTTATCAGTTGCAATTGCCTGCTTCTATGGACGGGGTTTACAATGTGTTTCACGTGTCTATGTTGAAGAAGTGTATACGCGATCCCTCACATGTCGTGGAACAACAGGATGTCGAAGTTCAACCAACGCTGGTGTATGAGGAGAAGTCGGTGCAGATTATGGACTATGCCGTGAAGATGTTGTGCAATAAAGAAATTTCACTTGTGAAGGTTATGTGGCGCAACCACAATGTGGAAGAGGCAACTGGGAACGATAGCAAGATATGATGAGCCGATACCCCGAGCTATTTGATTGATCAAATTTTGGTGACAAAATTTTTGTAAGGAAGGTGTATTGTAGCACCCGGCAATTATCAGCTCATATTTTGCATGAAATAATGTAAAGTGTTAGATTAAATGAAATGGATTAGAGAGTGAGTTAATTTATGAGATTGGATTAAATGGATATAAGGGTATAACTGTAATTTGAAGTTTGTAATTAAAAAGAAAAATGAAAGAAGAAAAAGTATTCTCGTGAAAAAATCTCTCCTTTCTCTTTTATCTCTTTGGCGAACTCAGCAGAACAAAATACTCCCTTTCCGACAATTTATTCAACCGATTCTTTGATCCAAGGTTAGTTTTCTTTTAATCTTTAAGTAGGTTTTAGTTTTTTAAGCTTAATGGAGAGTTCGATGTGGATTAGGAGGAGTTTTGAGAGAGCTTTGAGTTAGGATTTTGTGAGGGGATGGGATTGCACAAAAATTTGGAATTTCTAATTAGCTTTCTTTGATTTTTGGATGTTTGGAGGATAGTGTAGGTGAGTGGTTTGATTTTTGAGGAAAATCGAGAATTTCGGTTCGGTGATAGGGCAGATTTAGTTTTTGTGGAAAACGACAAAGCCATTTGCGTTATTTGGCTAAGCAACCCAAACCTTTTAGAAAGTAGACGTCCTAAGGAGTCCGTAGAGCCTTGAATCGTCCAAAACAAACGATTGTAGGATTAGTTGCGTGATTTCGAAGTTTGGCCGAAATTGAGGAATTTCAGGTTTTGAGGTTATGGGGAGGTTTTAGCTTTCTTTTGAGGATGGATGCATGGGTTTTGAGAAGAGATTAATTTATGTATGGTGTTGTGGTTTCTAGGTTCGAATGAGCTTCCGGCATAGTGTACGTGTACGCACTTAGCTAAGGAAGCAAGGTAAGTAATGTTTGCTTGTGCTTTGCCTTTGGGCCTACATCAGAGTTCGGTAGGATTGCTTGGATGTTGTTGCATGGAATATGTATGTGTGGTACGGTTGTTGTGTATGTTGTGGTACGTTATGGGTGGTGTGGTATGGTGAGAGGTGAACGAATCCTAACGTACGTAATTAACTAAGAGACGAGATGTGTTCCACGAATTCCGGGTAAGACTCGGGCCAGAAGTGATATGCTCTGGGAATTTCGGATGGGACTCAGGTCCGAGGATGATGTGCTCCGCAAATTCTGGATTGGACTTGAGCCGGAGGTGATGTGTTCTGTGAATTTTGGGTGGGACTCGAGCCATAGGTTGGTATGCTCTGCGAATCCTGGGTTGGACTTGGGCCAGAGGGTAAGAAGAAAGAGAATGAACGAATAAAACGAGAACGACTATGAGAACGAAAATGAGTGTGGGTATGGTGGTTGATGGTAGGAAATTTCATGTGTTGAGGTGTGAAGTGTTTGTATTGATTGTTGCATTACTTGCTTAGCGCTAGGCTAATAGATGTGTTATGTGATGTAGGTGACGACGATTTGACAGGTGAGCTCCCAGAGTGTGCCCAAGAGTAGGGCGGTTTGACCCGGTGTGCGTGTGACTGCATTTTGGTACGAGTGTAACACCCGGTTTCTATTAACCGATTACCTTTTTCATTTTTAGAAAATTGAAATTTGAGTGATTTAGTGATTAGGTTAATAAGTTATGAGTAAGGATAAAATGGTAAATTAAAATTTATTGTGGATAACGTATTTAAGGAATGGTTTAATAAGGTTTAGCCGCCACTGTTCCTCCATTTTCCTTCTCGGTATTCAGCTCAGGCTCATCAGAGCTCCAGGCGATTTTCCCCTCCAATCTCCATTTCCTAAAACTAGGTAAGTTTTCCCTTCGTTTTCTCGAGATTTAGTGGCTAGATAGCAAAGAGAGTGCAATGAGTGTATTTTTGAGAATGTTGTGAGTGAGTTGAGTTCGGGTTAGTGTTGAATCAAGAATGCGCGATGATCCGAACTTCTAAACTAGCTCCTTAGGTTTGTGAATGGTGTAGGATGAGGTTTAGTGAAGATCTGAATGGTATTTTGTTTATGACATTAGGTGAACAGGGCTTCCAAAGTAGTTGAAACCGAGCGATTTTCGGGAGACCAGGTAAGTGAAGTTTGCTTGCGCCTTCGGGCCTACATCACAAAACATTCAGAATATGTTTATTTGAATGTGTCTGTATGTTATGCATCATGATTTAAAAGTATACGAAAATGAATTTGAATGCATGTTGGCATGGTAAGGAATGAACATAATGAAACAGCTATGCGAAACAGATTTACTGTTAAGGGAAATAATCTGCCCCTTAATGAGACAGTGGATATGTAGACTTTGAAAAATTTGATCCGCTTCCCATCGAACAGGGGGATCGGAAACAGCTATGTGAATCAGATTACTGTTAAGGGAATTAATCCGCCCCTTAATGAGTCAGTGGATATTTATACTTTGGGAGAGTTGATCCAACTCCCAACTTCACAGGAGGATCTGAACAGAAACGATGAATGACAACTGAGATGAGAAAGTAGAAATTGCATGTTTAGGAATTCAGATGTCAGTATTTCATTTCATTACTGCTTTACTTACTTAGCATTAGGCTAATATATGAGTTTTGTGATGTAGGTGAAGAAGTGATTGCAGGTGTGTTTACTGAGTTCGCTAATGAATAGGTGAAGTTGGAGGAGCACTTCTCTGCCCCGATTTTCTATACTGATGACGCGGGTTAACTGGTGTCTGAAGAAGTGAAGATTCAGTGAGCTATGACTTGCTTTAAGTATGTTGAGTTTTCTAATGATAGAATTGATTTTAATGTTTTTGAATACATTCCCTTGAGACTTTTTGATAAAAGTACTTTGTTAGTTTTAACACTTGTCTGTAGGTGAAGTCTTAGTAGTTATTTGATGTTTTGGTACCTTTGAGAATTTCTTCTCTGCCAAAGAAAACGTGATTTAAATGTAGTTGGAGTTTATCATTTTCAAAGTTATGTCAGGGATACAGATGTTGTTCTTTGTTAATGGTTATTTGTTGAATGTCAAATGTTATTTGGGGTCAGGTTGCTTTGAATGCTTCGAGTGAAGATTGTAAGTTCCATCATAAGTGAATGAAGTTCACCGGTGGATTGTGAGGTTAGTCGATCGGATGAAGGAAATCATCCGGCTGACGTCACCAGATGATGTAGTAGAAGTCTTGTCATTTAGTGATCAGTGGATATCGAGTGTTAAGTTCACCGGATGTTGTAGTAGAAGTCTTGTCGTTTACTGATCGGTGGATGTCGTGTGTTAAGTTTATCGGATGATGTAGTTGAAGTTTTGTCGTTTAGTCAACGGTCAATGTATTCTGTTTGTTTTGCTTTGTGAGTAAAGTCTTTTGTCGTCTTGTGATCGGCAGAGGCTGGATGAACAAATCATCCGGCTGACGTCATCGGTAGATGTAGTGGCGAAACTTGTCGCTTTGCGATCGACTAAAGCTGGAAGAATGACCTCCGGCTGACGTCATCGGTAGAGATCCTTCAGTTTTATTTCTGCCCTCTTGTTGACTTTATTCAGCGGCAGACGAGTTTGACTTTTGCAACTTTCAAAGTATTTCACGATTTTAACCTTATTTCTTTTGGCCGAATGTTTCCTAACATCTCAATTAATTAATCAAACATTGTTCCTCAATTTTATTTAACTCTATTTTTGTTAAAATGATTTCCGCTGCAAGTATTTAAACGTTTTGAAGTTTTAGAAAAAAAAATGTCAAATTCAGACTTTTGAGTGAAATTCTAAATTTAGTCTAAAGCTTCTTAGTTATGTTCGAGCTATGAGTAACAAACTGGGTTTATATAATTCGGGGCGTTACAACGAGGGCAAGGGGGGATTTATATTTTGAAAAGGGTTTGGGAGATTGTGTTTTGAATTGGAAATTTTAGGATGAAAACCATATAGTTGACGTGTAGTGGATGTTTTAAACGTTAAAAGTAGATTTGATGTACAAATATATTTTGAAATGAAAGTGGATTTGTTTTGATGGTAGTCTTTTGTGATGGTTTTAAAAAGCAGGAAGTTTGGATTTGAAAATGTAGGTTTTGAGGGTTAAGAGATTTAAATGTTATGCTATTAAAATTTTGAAGGATTTGTAGCAGTTAGCGAAGGAAGTGTCGACCAAGTAGCATAGGTGTCGACCCCTTTTGTATGGATGGCGACCAGAACGGGTGGGAGTCGACCCCCAAGGGCGTTAAGCCATGAGAAGTGTCGACCAGTTGGTTGAGGTGTCGACCGAAGTTGTGAAGGGTTGAAACCCGAGAGGAATGGGTGTCGACCGAAGTGTTCAAGTGTCGACCGAAGTTGCGAAGGGTTGAAACACAAGAGAAATGGGTGTCGACCGAAGCGTTCAGGTGTCGACCCCTTTCCTTCAGGTGTCGACCCGAGAGTGTGGGTGACGACCAGTCTTTGTGTAAACTGAAAATAGAGGCAACGGGGTGTCGACCCGAGTGTGCAGGTGTCGACCCCCAAGGGCGTTAAGCCATGAGAAGTATCGACCAGTTGGTTGAAGTGTCGACCGAAGTTACGAAGGGTTGAAACCCGAGAGGAATGGGTGTTGACCGAAGCATTTAGGTGTCGACCGGTTTCCCCTGTGCGCGCTTTTAAAAGATTTTTAAATTTTCACCCTTTGATTTCCAAATTCCAACGTATGTTTTTCAACGTATTTTAAAGTAGTTTTCCGTTGCAATAATTTAGTTGTCTTAAATGAAATTGTTTTTAAGTCGATGAGTAAAGTTTTAAATTTTTCACGCATTTTGAAGTACGAGATGAGTAGTGTGAGTAGTGAACCGGGTCAAGGGGACTCGGGGTGCTATAGTGTGGTATCAAAGCGAGTGAAGTAGTGACCCGAGTTTGGGGAAAAACTTGGGGGCGCTACATTTCTCATCAAATCTATTCAAATCAATAGTATTACCATTATCATTTCTATATCCAATAAACAATTATTTCTATCCTTACATCTTTTATCATGCATACTTTTGAAATATAACTTTACATCTTTTATCACATAATTGACTAATACTCCACAAATTACAATTCAAAATATCAACTAATAAAACACATTCAATAATAAAACTTGAAGCATTACCCATGATGCCAATACCTATAATTTTGCATTTTTTATTGTCCCAAAAAATAACATGTCATTTCTTTTTGAAGATGGAGGCAAACTTTGTGCAATTTTCCATCATGTTTCTAGAGTAACTGCTATCTATATACCATTCAATTTTTTTGGGAAAGGCTTCAATCTAGTTTTCTTTGTTGAAGAAACTTGGCTTTGAAATGTCCTATCTTTCCACAATTGAAACATGTGAACTCCTTTTCTTTTTCAGATCTATCTCCTCTTGAGAACTTCTTTCCTTGCAATTTTCTTCGTTGAAAAAATTTATTGAATTTCTTTGTCATGACGGCTAGATGCTCCTCGTCTTCCTCTTTTTTCGATTCAACTTGATTACTTGAGGATGCCTTAAGGGCAGTTTCCTTCCTTTCGGACACAACATTTTTTTAAAAAAAAAAAAAAAAAAAAAAAAAAAAAAAAAAAAAAAAAAAAAAAAAAAAAAAAAAAATGTGAAATGATCACTAGTTTCTAACCACAAGTCATGTAACCTCAACCTAATTTGCATGTTACTTCCAACTCTTTTGGAACAATCGATTGATGTACTTTTCTTTGCTTCATCAAAGCATTACTAATCCTTAATTACGCTCCATGAGGTTGTTGGTTACTCCATACCACGTCGTTCTCTCACTTCACGTTAAACAAAAACCTCGAATGTGAAAAATGGATAACTTGTTTCTAACCACAAGTGTAACGACCCGACACTGTACCTATTTCCCGTACGAAATTCTTCTTTTCATTTTTTACGTAGCATTTTAAGTGGAAACGATTTTAATAAACATTTAAAAAATTTCAAAACTATTATTTAACTAAACCGCACAACCCCTACAAAATACCCCTCACCATTTTACTAACGCAATTCTATCTATACCACGAATAACTACAGCGACAAACAACACGTCCAATACGACATAACTTTAAACCCCGATACTCGACATCTCCGAAATCTCACTCAGAACGACTCGAATATAATTAAACAAACCCTTTTTCACGAAAACAAACTGCATGTTTCCGTTTAAAGTTTAAAACAGATCCTCCTGTTTACAAAATACCAAGCTGCATAAAATCCAATAAACAACCTTAACAAACGTTTATAAACAAATCTATCCACTAACAGAACCAACACCCTAATATGATCAACTATACATTTGATAATACCATTAACATAAATCTACCACCTAACCAGATCCAAAGCATCTAATATGATCACTATACATTTTAAATACATTAACTCCTCCAAAATACTTACATACATCCCAATCCAACTCCTCCAAAACACTCACATACTCCAAAATACCTTTACAATACCTTTACATCATCCCACGGTCAAAACGCGCCTCGACTGCTCTCGCCCTCCCACGGCCATCAT